>JAFVLL020019049.1:0-15566 GCA_021397915.2 Tor tambroides
GTGAGAATGTTAAATCAGTTTATTGAGGACTGCAGTACAGAGGTTAATGCATACTCTGATCTCTGAAACATTATAATCTTTTGCCAATTATTTTCCTGCATAATTTGCTTCCTGTTATTTGAGAAAGCACAAGGTCATTCTATAGAATCTTATAGTGTAAAATTGGACTAAATTGCTAAGTTCATGACATTCCAGTCAATAATAACTCTTTGCTTTTTTTTCCCTGACCAGACCTTTAGTGACCATTGGGTTGTCTTGGGTCAACTGTCTTCTGCGTTCTGCCCATCTTGGTCCCTGAAGCCTTGGCGAATTAGGGCCTGTTTAACTGAATGTATAGGGTATTAGAATCAGTGTTTGCCTTGGAATGATGGGAGAAAGCTTCTAATGCTGTAATCTCATCATGCTGTGCCACCTGCTGTTGTATGAAGCCTTTCAGGGATCCTTCTTTAATCAACACATAGCCATTACTTTGTTTGCCATCCTCAAATAACTTGGCTTCATGCCCGAGACCTGTGTTTTCCCCCTTGAACGGAGAATTGTGATTTAGATAGTTTTGTAAGTGCTGTGCTTTTGCATTGTTTTTATCTAGGTCTCACTCACCTACCTGTGCTGTACATTGTGCTTTCAACGGAGTGAGCATCAGTGCTTTAATGTGCAGGTGGATGATGTGAAGTGATTTGCTGTTGGATGGTTTCCATTTTAAAGTGACACAACACACTGGTAGTGTTGAGTCAGCTAAGTGGTTGTGACCGGGTGAAACACCGCATGACTGGAGCTCGGAAGCAGATGCATTTAAAGGAGTGTTCCAGGTTCAACAGAAATTTGCAGTATCTGTGTCATGTTATCTTGTTCTGTACTTTGAACGAGTAAACAAACAAAAATCACATTTACTGTGATGTGCTTGCAATGAAAGTCTGTGGCATTCCAGAGGGTTTAAGAGCAGAAATGTGTTGCTCATATTGTTACATTTGTTTATAATATTTAGATGAAATAGTGTGTATTTTAACACCTTTATTCCAGTGCAATACCTTGTTCCATAGATCTTCAATGTAAAACACATTACAACAAATGACTCTTATGATCTTTTTTTTTTTTGTGAATCAAAACTTACAGCATGCGCAGTATAGTCTGATTCGTGACCTTTAACAAACAGGTTCTTTTTAGTAAATCAGCAATATGCAGAGCAACCGGCATAATGTGATTCACAAACAAACGACTCCTATGAACCATTCTTTTTAGTGAATCAGAAGTTATATAGTGAGACTAGCGTAGTCCGATAAATGATCAAATGACTCTTATGAACCTGTTCATTTTACTGAAATATGTACAGCCTGACCAGTGCAGTCTGATTCATGAACAAATAAATAAACTTGTCCTTTTTAGTGAATTATAAATATACTGTGTGACCGGCGTAGTTTGATTAATGATTAAATGACTCTTATGAACAAATTCTTTTTATGCATAGTTAGTTCATATGACACATAGTTATTGTAGTTAAAAATACACATTTGTATTACATTATTTTTTTATGTCTTAGGGGTGAGTCAAAAACATGTGCTGCTCAAAGCATGTTGCAGATGCTGCGGTAGTGCTTAATTTGTTTTGAACACAGAACATTCCCGTAAATATCTCAACATCTGCCCATGTTTCCTGAGGTGATAAATGAGTAGTTAGCTATTCTGTAAGCAGGGTGGCTCTTCTCCTTTATGACAATGTAGAACATGTTCCCTGTGGGACCCTACTCCTGTGTGTTCTTAAGGAGAGAAAAAGTGCAACGCTGCATGTCTTGATGGGGAAATAACCCAGTGAGTGCAGCTCCCTGGACACATCAAAAGACTTATCATTGAGTAGCAGGGGATGTCCTCAGGGTCTTTCTATGGGTGCTATTGTCCATGCATCTCAGCTGATGCTGCATTCAGCTGACCTTTCAGACCAGAGAGACTCTGGAAACTTCAGAGAGCGGGATGCTTTTTTGTTTATGTGTGTGTGTTTTCCTTGTGAGCTTCTGTTTGGTACGTTTACTTGTTTTCCTATGGAGAAGGTGCTGGCTCCCCCTTTGTAAATCTGTCAATCATGCACTAATGAGCAGTAAATTATGGAATAAAACATTCGCAACCACTTGGCTTTGATATGGCTTCATGTGCACTAATTGCAACGATTATATCTGTATTATTTTTCAAAAAGATCAGTGGGGCACTCCAGTAATTTTCATTAATCATGTACAAAGAAGAGGTAATTAAAAACCCCATTATCACCAATCATTTCGGGTGTTTATGGAGGGATCCGAATATTAATATAATTTAATTCACACAAGACATTAAATGCACAAAAGATTATTTCAAGGTCCCGCTGTTTCATAGTGTGCATATCGGCTCTCTCCATGGAGTTTTGCTGTAGTAGTTTTTTTCATTTGGAGTTGTTAAGTCACATCCTGTTATTGTGTGTTCGCCTGATGGTCATGCTCATGGGTGCACGCTGATGATAACTGCTTCTCTTACTTTGATGGTCCCTTACTGCTGTCACTGAGATATTCGACAAGGTCACACAAAGTGTGGAAGAGAGAGAGTCACGGGTGTATCGGCAGCAGGTTATCTGTTTACTCCCTATTAGAGTGACACTCAGTTACGAACCGTAATTTAACAGAATTATTCCGCTGCGGTGACCTCACGCAGAGATAAATTACATCCACAATGTGTGACGCACCGCTATCGCGCTCCTCCATCAGCTCGTAATCATGCTCTCTCCGCGCATATCTGACTGCAAACAGACGCGCATCTGCCGATCTAGATCCAGATCTGGACCCGGATTACTGTGGAGCATCCTGTGCACACAGAGCTGGATAATGACATCATTCAGGAAGTCATTGCAAAAAATGGCTGTTTCCATAGAAATGGGAAAGAGAGGTAGATTAGCAGAGTTCTTTTTCAAATGCTTTTGAATTTTCTATTAATCAAAGAATCCTGAAAAAAGTATCAATGTTTCCACAAAAATGTGAAAAAGAAGAGAACACAACTGTTTTCAACATTGATAATTAGAAATGTTTCTTAAGCACCAAATCGTTATATTAGAAGGATCATGTGACACTGAAGAATCACCTTTGATATCACAGGAATAAATTAAGTTTTAAAATATATTAAAATAGAAAAATGTTTCACAACATAAGTCTGTTTTACTGTTACTGTTTCAAAAAAAAATGCAGCCTTGATGAAACTTCACAGTTGTTGATGATGATGATGATGATGATTAGAGGTTTAGGATTTTTTTAAATACTTTTCTAAAGGTTACATGGACAGATTTACCAGTTTTAAGAATTATTAGGTTTAAACTAACATTTTTGGTAACACTTTAGTATAGGGACCAATTCTCAATATTAACTCTTTGCTTATTAGCATGCCTATTGTTAACATATTGGCTGTTTATTAGTACTTATAAAACGCATATTCTGCATGACCATATTCTACATCCCTAATCCTACCACCACCTAAACTTAACAACTACATTACTAACTATTAATAAGCTGCAAATTGGGAGTTTATGGAGGCAAAAGTCGTAGTTAATGGTTTGTTAATAGCGAGAATTGGACCTTAAAATAAAGTATGACCACATTTTTCATAATAGACAATACATTTTCATTTCAGATAAAAAAAAAGAGTCCTATAGTTTGAATGTGGCTTAATGGAGGATTTGACTTTATTTTAACCAGTTAGCGCCCCCTTGAGGAAGACCCCTTTTTGTCCCCCTCATAGTAACAGTTGTTTGTGACAGCATGTGGCACCCAATGGCTGGTCCCCATGCAGCCTGTCAGTTTGCTGCTGTCTCATTATCAATGGGCGTAGGATGCGGAGGTGAAGAGAAACGCAGCGGGCCCGTCCCCTCTTTTTGCGATAGCTGCACTCTCTCACATCAGATCGTGCCAAGGCCGTATCACAGAAAAAACCCACACATACACACACATACACACTTATAGCCAGCCTGTGTCTCTGTACCAAAGTGAAATTGACAGGCTCACTGGAGTACTTGTTCCCTGCACTATTGTTTCTGGCAGGAAATGCTGTTATTGACAAATAAGGATTCAATAAGACTCGGAGATGAACACTTTGGGCTTGGTCAAAGGACCGTATTGGTCTTTTGACTGAGCTCTGATTCTCTCTCCTCTCTCTCCCTCCCTTTCCAAGTCTATCTCTTTTTCTTCTCTTTATCTCTCCAGCACTCAATCCATCTGCTGGTTGGTCTCTCCTCCTTATCTCTGTCTCTCTTTTTCTCTCTTTCTATGCTGCGTGCCCGAACACAGACCATTCCCACATGTTCTCTTCAGCCAACAGCAGAAACCCAATTACAGTGAACCAGTGGATGTGGCTGTCTGCATGATTAGTGTGGTCTGGTGTAATGTTGATATCATCCCAATGGATTGAGCTGGCCAGGGTCATTAAGCAGCATATTATGGCCTGTCTTTGGTTTCCAGTGGTAAAGGTCAATGGATAGTGAAACCAGAAACTCTCTTTCTAGAGTGGGTTAGATTGAGGAATCTGCCTGTTTTTGGCAAGGAAAGAAATGCAGAGAGCACTTTTGCCCCTGCTTTTCATTATTTAATTTTTGTAGCAAACTTGATCTGTTCGTAATGCTCAGAATCCTGGGGATTTTGTGTTTCAGTGTATAGACACTAAATTTTACAATTGTTGATGCTATAGGGCGTTGTGCTCGGGCAGGGCCTTTGCCATGTGGTTGCTAAGGTGTTCTGGGTAATAATAGGGTAAAAAAGTCAGTGTTGGTTATTTAATTGTATTCTCATTTACTCTATTTTTACATTTTTAGATATTATGTAAGGAATAATTGCCGACGGGCCATTGAATTATTAGAAAAATAATGCACACCCGAGGTGGTGATTCGCGTCGTGGCCGTTACACCTCAGGTGTGCATTATTTTTCTAATAATTCAACGGTCCGGAGTCAATTATTCCACTTATACTACGGTTGCCACACCTCAACACATCGATCAGATGATATATTTCAAGGGATTTGTCTGGTTTTTGTACTTAAATCGCTATTTTTAGTAGGATTATTTCTTCCACATCTCATCCATCGCTTCCGTTGCTAATTCCAAAACGTCATTTTAGACCTATTGTTATCGTCAAATTTTAATGTTACATTTTCTCAATGAAAGCCTGTTTGTACATGTATTTATTTTTCTAATTTAGATTACCTTTGCCATCATATCATTCACAATTAAAGGTAATTTTTTAAAACTCCTAATTTTATAACTGTTACATTTAATCTTTGGCAAATCTCCAAATGAATAATTTTTATACTGTGCTTTGTGTTGATGCCTAAATTTACTTGTAGCATTTAAAACAACTGATTTGAGTTTTTATTGTTCACATTTATTTGAAATAAAAAAAGTATTAATAATAATAATAATAATGTTAATGTCAGCCATAAGGAAAAATGGAAAAAATTACAAAAGAAGAAAAAAAACGGAATATTGGTGCTTCTAAATGAGTAGTTTGCCAAAGTATAATACTTTTTATTAGGAATTTGAGCAAACCCTTAACAATAAGAATGAGAAGTACATGTTATGTAGAACAGAAAAGTTACAGGTACCTTTTGCTTTTCCAACCCAAGGATATTCTGAATAATATAAAGATAGTCATAGTTGCGCAGCCATCATGTGGTTCCTCTCATATTGAAAGACAGAGCAGCTCTTCCTGTGGTTCAGTGAATCTGAGACAGCTGTCTGCAGCAGGTCTGGAAAGAGCCAGGGGCAACTACAGTTACTAGAGACAGTAATGAGGGAAGTAATAACCCCTCTTGCACACACACCCCGTTACTTCTATCAGGCAGGTATAAGCACACCAGTCATATCTGGTCCCTCGCATTCCCTCATCTGAACTATAGAGACAGATGAACCGAGTGATCTTTAGTTGGATCCAGATCAAGACAAATTCAAGTATGAGGACCTGCCTGAGAAGAAAGAACCGAAACACTTCAACCTGAGTGCCTCAGATGTGTTTGGGGAAAAAGAGTCGTTCTTATCCTCCGATAGAGAGAGGGAGAAAGAGAGTGAAACTGGACTAAGTGAGTTTGCATCAATTTAAAGAGTAGTTAGATCTCACTTTTTTTTATAAGGAGACATGCAGGAACTCTGCGGAGTGCTGCTTCTTTTTGAACATCTTATTCACACAAATGATGCTACCAGAATACACAAGGTCAGTGCAGATTCACAGCTGCCAGTCAACATCAAGGCCGCTTTTATTGCAGCAACAACCCGTCATGTCGTTCTAAACCACCGCCTACGTTTAACCAACCGCTTAAAACCTAATACTAACACCTGCTGATCGCACCGGAGTAAATCACTGCGCTGTCTGCCATGTTTACACGTTCTGCAGACTCAACATGTACAGTGTCTCCCCATTGCAACCCCCTACTTGCCTATAGTAATGGCTCATTTATTTTCCTGTTGCTATATAAACCAGCACCGTGTCGGAGTTTCTTCGCTGCTCCTCGACAGAGCAGAAATGGGACTCCGTCACAAAGATGCCCTGTTTATTCCTCCAAGACTGCCTATTAGTGGAGCTTGCCTGCTGGGGAAGCCACATCCTGGGACGACGACATTAAAGCGCATTCATACCAGGGAAGAAACCGCTAATGCTCGCTCCATACTACCCTACATACTTCTCTGTCTGTATTAATTCATCCCTCCGTCTACACGGGTGACTTTGACAGCCCACCCTGTGCTCCGCCGCCCTCTTCTTTTTCCTCTGCCTCGTTTGGCAGGTTGTTGTTTTCAGAACATACAGATGGAAAACAGCTTCAAAAGAAAAAAGAAACACATGGATGACTTGGATAAGAGAGAACACAACTGTGAAAAAAATAAAAATATATAAAAACCTACGTAAAATGACAAGAATAAGAATAATGCGTTATATAAAAAGTGGAAAGCATGGCACACTTTCGATTCTTTTGCCCAAGGGGTGCAGTGCAGGTAACAGATTGACAGTCTTCACTTTGTCTGTCTGTCTAACGCATGAGAGTGAAGAAAGTAGTCACAAAAACCCACGAGCTTGGCAGCTTGCACAGAAATTGATTTTTGTATCCACGAGCGGTGTGAATAAATCCACCTAGGCCTGGTTATATAGGTAGAAGGGGATGGTAAGACATCCCACCTGTCACTAAATTGATTTGTTCTTAGCATTTTGTCTGTTTCCTGTTCATAACGATGTTTTATCTTATACGCCGGTGCTCATTTAAGTCCTTCATCTGTGCAGAGCAAACAGTTGAACCACGAAGTAAAGGAATAAGACAATAAAAAATGTAGCATATATGTGCAAAGATTTACTGTCTGTATACACCTCATAAGTGAGGGATTGTGGGTAGAGCATGTACAGTATTACAACAGTGTACAAGATGTACAGCACACACAGTCAGTGAATAAAATTGTCATGTGCATACAACAGTATATTTTTTTGAGAATTTATTTCATTTTTAATTGTATATTTTTACTGTATATTATGTAGTTGCTTGCTTTTTTTGTAAGAAAAAAGGTTGTTCTAATGTGAATATTAACCAAAGATGTCACAGAACCATAGGGAATACTTTGTAGAAACTTTAGGAATTGTTGTGTACTTACAATAATTATTTCACTTGTAATCACTTTCAAACGGTTATTTTCTCTTTTCTGTTTACTGTGCGAAACATTTGATTGCATTCTGATTTACAGTCTCTGCAATCACCTAAACAGTTTTTAATAAGTCATTTTTGATTAAAATCTTGCAGTGTCAGAATTCATTTTAACCTATGAGCAAATTATATCCATTGGTCAGTTTTTACCATATTATGAGCATATTTCACAAATCCATGCAGTTCATTCCAGTTAATTCATATGGGATGTGCTGTAAAGCTTGTCTGAGTTAACAACAGTAACAAAGTTGCTTTGTTTATATAACACGGTTGTCACTCTTCATAAAACATCTGTGTATGAACACATATGAACCACATTTAGCTCCCCAACATGAACGACAACTGCATTTTGCTGCTGCTATGTGAATATAGCCATTGCATAACATAGCCCACCAATAGCTTTCTCTCCATATCAGCACAAAAATATAATATTTTAATAAGCACTTTTATGCTGCTGTTTTTATATTGTGTGTGGGAGCATTTCCCATTACTCTGTGTGTGTATGTGTGTGTGTGTGTGCTGTAGAATTAGCATGAGGCAGCTCATGCTGACTAGTCTAGCTGGTAGCTCTGTGTCAGTCAGTGCTGTGGGTGGGCAGTCTGCTGATTTAGGGAGGAAGTGAGTCTGCAGTTATGGAGTGTTAGTAATCATTCTCACCTGCTGGAGACTGGGATACAGCTGGGAGCACAGGGGTGCTGCTTCATCCACAAATCAGGTGTTGGTAACTACTTCCCCCTCCTACTATGTTCTGCCTGTCTTCAAATGATGAGGATTCCAATGCTTTTGCTCATTTATTGTCAAAATAAAGCTGAAAAACATATCTTTTAGAAGCCGTTTGAAGTCAAAGATTGCAAGTAGCAGCAGAGGGTGCTTTCTTAGGAAGCTCATGAACTCCAGCGATGATCGAGTCTAATACAGATGTTGTAATTAACGTGTGACAGGCCTACCAGGGTGTAAAGCGCAGCGGTGCAGTGGCTGATCCTTTAATGTGTCTCGTTCCCGCAGGGTGGACTGAGGAACAGCAAGCACGAGTGTACGCTCTCGTCACAGGAGTACGTGCACGAGCTGCGCTCAGGCATCTCCGAAGACAAACTTCTCATCTGCCTGGAGTCCCTGCGCGTGTCCTTGACCAGCAACCCCGTCAGGTCAGTCAGTCATTCCTTACACACTCTGTCCACAGCACTAACCATTCCATTCTCTCCAGATTCTGATGAGAAACCTGACATATCAACATTCATTTCAGCCACCTCCAACCACCTTCTCACTGTGAAACGAAAAGTTAAAGCTCATTTTCCTGTCTGCACGTGGCAATCTTGGCGGATTTCTTTCAGGATGCTAATTGGAAATCTGTCAATGAGTCTTTTAACCTCCGGTCCGTATGGATCCCCAATTCTGGTTAAATGAGCGTAGCCCATAGCATGGGCCGGCTAAATGAGTGTATCCACCAGTCACTTTGAGCCTGGCCCTGTCATCTGCCCCTCTCTATCTATTAAGTTCTGATAGATAGGAAATCCTTTTTTTAACACTTCAGACAGCCAGCCATTCTCTGAAACGCTAATAAGCACACCAACCACCACTACAAGTCTGGACGCCTTCGCTTTCAAGTCCCTCCATTAAAGTGTGTATCCTGTCGTTTCCCGACTGCTTTCTTAATCTGTTCTGATCATGCCTAATGTAGTACTTAAAATAATTTGCATTATTCTCAGCCATCCCCTGCCAATTTTTTTCAAATTGTATTTCTTTCTTTCTTTTTTTATCTCCTCTCATTCATTCATTCATTCATTCATTCATTCATAATAAGACCAATCTCAGTTCCCCCAGCCTGCTCTCCCAGAAAGTCATCTTCACCTCCCCTCTCATGAACGGGATTTTCAAATTTAATTTGGTCCCAGTAGCTCAGAGGAACACTATGTGACAGCAGACTCTCTCAATTATTTACCAGAGCACTGTATGAGAGATGGCTCTTAATGTGAATCAATGAGCGTAGCATATAAAGTGGTCATCACACAACTGGCAGGCAGACGATCTCTTTAGGTCCACCGTTGCGCAGTGGGAGAAAGGACCCGAGCGGAACCGCCATTTGATCCGATGGCATTACGCGCCGTGCTCTCAACAGATGTTTTGCACTGGAAAGCAATTAATAGACGCCCCTGCCCTTCTCCCCAGATGGCGGTACAGTGCAGTGAGTCAAAGGAACACAAACACCGGAATGACTTTGCTATTGTTTTCCTGTCACAGAACACATAATCTAGAATGTGAGTTGTAGAACACTGCGCCTCAAGGTAATCTCTTGTTATTGCCCTAATTAAATGAAGGGATGGCATCTCGTTCTGTTGTCTTTATCAGATCATCACAGTGTGTAGTCGGGGCCCCGTGCATCCAATTATTTACTCCACCGTTAGCCATTAATCATGGGAAATGGATACAGAGCATTGTTCTTTGAGAAGCCCGCACTTCGTACCCCCATGAGGACAGATTGTTTGTAAAGATCAGACTTGCTGGCTGAAGACGAGTGGCGTCAGCACTTCCTCTCGGTAAAAGGGCAGTTTGCGCTGAGGGGCCAGCGAGGCCAGGACCACCCTCCGGGCGTTTGCAAATGGCTGAACTTGTGAGTACGCAGTCAGAGAGGGGTGCCGAGTGGTGTCTCGCTCACCCACTGAAGGTCAGGTCTTGCTCGGAGAGAAGCACCCTGGGGTGACGTGATACTTGGAGATGCTTGACGTGCTGATATCATTCACCTTTTACCTCAGTCTGTCCATTTTTTCGTCTTTTAAGCATGCTGAAAGAATACTCTCAAGAAGCTTCTCACCGGCTTGCTTGCGTTACAGATAATATGAGTGGAGCTAATTATTACGGATCACAAAACACAATATTCGCCCGTGCGCTGCATACTGTATGTTAATGTAACCTTTACAGTGTTCTGGCTTTATGTAGTTGAGACATTCACCCCAATGACAAGAACATAATGCACTGCTGTTTGTTAGTGGACAGTTTCATGTGCAGTTTCAGCTTTATTCCATTTGCAAAGACCATCTAAAGTCAATTTCAGGTGGAGGTGTTACATACTGTAAAAATAGTTTCTTTAGATCAAAAAATCAAAGAACAGCTAGAGAAAGTTAGGTGTCTGCTTAAAGTTTAATTCCTAGGGGGCCCAACTCATTTCTCCAGAAACCATTGGTCATTTTTTTTTTTTTTTTGAACTAGACTACGTGCAAGTTTGAAATGTTTGGACATAAAGCCACAGTATGTGCTGAATGAGAAATTAATTTGTGATGAAAATGACCCCAAGTTCCTTCACAATGCCAAGGTGCAATTACTCGTGAGTCTGTTCATACCTTATCTCTGTCCTCTGCAAGAAATATGTTAAGAGTGTGAATTCCTTTTAAGTTATGATTCCTGCAACATGTTCTGTTCCATAATAATCAAACTGCACTTGCAGGAGCGCCAAAATGGGGTTGATGACGGTTTATTCGTGGATGTAAAATGGTAAAATGATCACATATTCGTTTGAATAAGTGTTGCCTTTAATGTAATGGAATACTAAAATATTCCTTAATTTTAGACAGTTTAATAATCAAATATGCTTTGTACATTAATCAGTCAGAATATAGGTGTGAATAATAAGAACTGAGGTCCTGTCACTCTCTGCTTATCTCCTCTCATTGGTTGGCCTGTATTTATGTAATAGTTTAATTGTCTGGGCTGAGCACCTGTTTGGCTGTCCAGGTGGCTGCTGGGTTAGAGAAGACTCTCATTTCCCAGTGGTCCCTCACAGGTGTGGAGCTCACAGCCTCACACATCTATACACAGATGGCTGTGCTTGGGGCGGATACAGCGTCTTCCTTCAGCATTTCATTTTTTCTTCTTCTTTTTCCCCCCTTCTCCTCATTTTTTTAATATACATTTTTTCTTCCAGTCCTCCACTGCTCATTTTGGTAGACTGAAATCACTTCTTCATCTTCTGGCTTTTTCTCACTATATATTCATCATTCTCTCACACTTGTAGTCTTGTTTCATTAACTCTGAATTCTCAGACTTGCCAAAATGCAGACTAACAGATAATCATTGGGTCTTATTTCCTCATTTATGGAGAGTTAATATGCGCTGTAACTAATGGCAGCCATTTTCTCTTGCTTCTGTCATGCTTTCGTACTCTCTGTTTTTATTTCTTTCTGATGCAGCTGTACAAACAGTGCCACAGGCGTGCAATGTAGTGCAGAAACAATATTACAATGCAAGAAGTAATCCAGAACTTTCTTAACACCCACTCATGCATAAAACCCTCCAGCTTTGTCATCCATTCCAACAGCTCGGATGGCTCTTGCGCTTTCGCACATAGACGAGCAATGAGGGATCTCCAGTGGCGTACAAGCTGCGCTGATTCTTCTTCAGTGCACCACAAATAGGAATTCACGCTTCGTCCACGACGTGGCCCCACTGCACTACTCAGAACGTCTAAAGGGCTTGACTTTTCACTTTCTTGTGCTAAGCCCTCGGTATTACGCTCTCCGCTTTTACACTCCACTTTAAATCCCAGTTGTGACTTCCGTATTGAATCTGCAGGCTCAAAGATATGCGCCAGAGAAAATCAGACAAACCTGAACTTGGCTCCAACTTTTCATTATGTCCAAATCTTCATGGTGGAGCTGCTGCATTTTTCCCTAGAGGGTTTTCTTTCTTTTTTTTTTCTTTTTTTTTTAGTAGTAGTACTTCTTCCTTATTTATTTATTTATTTTCCAGTGTAGGGTTTGAATGTAAGCTAGCCGTGTGTTGTAGTTAGCAGTGTGGGACATGAGCCTGAGGAAGCAGAGATGTGTATTGGAGTGAAGATGTGCTGACACTACCAGCCGCCCCACAGAGCCTGTGAATCCATCATTCTGCCTATGCGGCCGTCCTTCGCTGAGCGCCCGTGGACACATGTGCAGGAGGTAATGGGCTTATTAGTGCCTTTGAAGATTTGATACTCCTTAACAGGAATCCGTTCAGCCTCAGATCTTGAAGGCTATAGCCCTACTCGAGGCTTTGAACGAGTACCGAATGGTAGACTATGAAACAATCACACTCCAGGTGTCACGATGTGTGATCTTTTAAGCACCAGACTGCTTAGAAGCACACATCCACCTGTATTGCCACTTTGTATGATGAGAATCTATTGCTCTTTTCCAAAACCTAGTGAATGCGTATGGAGGCAGCATTTAAGGCATCAGGGCTTCTGTCCATTCCAAAAGCCAAGCATCATAATTAGGCTGCTTCCAAAGAGTCAAGGAAGCAGCATAATTCAATCAGGCAAAAATTCTGAAGGGAGCACATGCATTCTTATTAGGCACTCCCATAAAGCACTGCTTGTGTGTGGGTGTATCCAAGATGGTGGATGAGGAGAGAGAAATAACTATGATCCAGTGCCTGCCAAAAGTTTGGAAATGCCCTAGGCAAAGTGGGGTTTTGGACAATGTCAGCATGAATCTTTATCATTTTATGAACTGCATAAGAGACAACACAAACTATGAAAGCATATTTTAATAAATAATAAAAAGAAATCATGCATCAAAGCCATCCATATAAACTGTGTTCTAATTCATCTGTTGTGTACTAACCTTAATCAAGTATCAGTCAGTGGTATTTTAGTACTATTAATATACTTTTGAATTAGCTTTTATTTTTATTTTTCATTTTTGATTTTAATTTGTTTTAGTCATTTTGCTATTTGCGTTTGTCATTTTTATTATTATTTTTTTATATTTCTGTTTAGCATTAATTTAAAATTATTTTAGTTTTAGTAATTTTAGAACGTATTTTATTTCAGTTGCCAAAGCAATATTTCTCATTTTAAATTAAAGTTTATACATATATATCAAAACATTTGTATTGTATTTAAGCTTTTTTTTAAATGAATGAAAACATATTTTTATATTTTTGCATTTTTACAGTAATTATAATTATAGTATAGTATTATAGTAATTATTTAACAATAACAACAGTGCTGTCGACCAGTAAATCTATAAAGGTGTGCTGACCTGATAATCTAAATTCCGGAGAAATAAATAAATAAATAACTAAACCTATTCTAAGTTTAATCCAGTAATCAGGCATCACAGTTGCAAATGGTTTCATATTGCTATTATGATGTAATAAACAAGGGGGGGAAAAGGAAGATTTTGTTGTTTGTTTGCATTTTTGCTTAAGGCATTTAGAACTTTTGGAGGGCATTATAAGCCATTTTAAATTTCTTTCTTTCTTTTTTCTTTCTTTTTATAGCAATGTGTAAACAGGAAAGTTGAGGAAGATATCACTGTACCACAGCTCTGACAAACTTAATTTTGATTTAAATAGGGAAAAGTGTTGATTTAAAAATAGTTATCGATAATGAGTCGAGTCTTCTATCTGTCAAACACTTTGTGTGTGGTGCACAAAGTTACTGTTCCAAGTCTGTCACTTATGAGAACGCATGATGGATAGGATGTAGGCACATCCAAGTTTTGAAGCAGAGCTTACTAAAATAAAAAAAAAGAATTGCTTGAAAACAAGGCAAAATACATTAACGTCTCCATATTGAATGGTTTGTGTGTGTACTTGTTTGTGGGCATGGCGTATGTTTTGCTGAGACTGCTTAAAGGAATTGTATTAATATAAATTGTCATGATGGATAATGGCAGGAGACGTAGACATGCCAATGCAGGTTGTCAAATATTGTTTATTATGCGAGTCCGCCGTTTAAACTTTTATTTCTTTCGTGCACCTGGCTAGACACCGTTGTCCATCATATATAATTGATTTTCTAAATGTGTTTTGACATTCTGGAAATTTTTTCTCCAACTGAATTTTGATGACAGGTATTAAAGGAAAGAAAATACACTTATGTACTGCTAAAATTGTGAAACTGTGTTCATTATTTAATAAAATACATTTTGAATTATTGGAAAATTCTGTCTCAGAAGACAACTTTGATTAATAGTGTATAAGTACTGGGAAATAACTGTCTGGGTGATGTCTGTTGATTATCTTTTACTTTGTGGGCCTGGGATGTAGTTCCCTCACTGTCAAGGTCAGAAGAGTGGAAGCAGACAGGCTACAGTCTTTGGAGGTAAAACTTCGAACATCTTTAGAGTTGCTGTATGTTGAGTTACCCCGAGAAAGTTATCAAAACTTCACCTGTTGGTTCGTGAAATAAATTGTCTGCATCGTTGTGGCAGCAGAGTGAGGCCGCGTTTGCGGCGCTCTGCTAAGGTCATTTTTCCTGTGCCGTGCGGCTAGTTTCTGCTCTCTCTCTCTCTCCAGACTCCAAATGTTATTAGAAACCTAGTTCTGGCCCTCAGGCTCTGGATCAGCTCCCCTGATCCAGCCCGCGTCAAGGAGAAATAAAGGACTGAAGTTGGACAAATTATCAATTCATACTTGCACAGCTACAATATGAGATTCAGTGTTTTCATTTTGGCCTAATGAAGAAAGTAACCCTTTTCAACAACTGTTTTCTGCAGTGTTTTTATTTTAATAAGTTCATAAGTGAAGTTATTTCTGGCTTTCATTTGTGCAAATACATGCTACTTACTAATTATTTTGTTTATGCACTATGTAAGACCCAGAGTTTGATTGGACTTGTTCTTATTCGGTCTTCTGCCACCGTGGCTAAGCTGTCTGTAAAAATAGACGCTGTATTTTCTTCGTGAAGATTATTGATCACCCATTTAGCCATCATAGCCCTGCACACCATGTCAAGCCTTTTGTGTTTGTGCGAGCCAGTGTACCTGTGACTGTGTTATAGAGAGTCTAATAGAAGCGGTGGCCACATCTGCCTCTACAGAAGAGCTTTTTTCGAGGCAGTAAAGGAACCCACCAATCCTGATGTCCTTCGTGACTGGGTATATTTTAAGCGGGATGCCCATTTCATTTTATGCC
>JAFVLL020019049.1:15666-59142 GCA_021397915.2 Tor tambroides
GAAAAACCAAAGTGAAGTATTTTATAACAGTAAATAAATATCGGTTCTGCATATCGGTTATCGGGCACATTAACATGCAAATAATTGGTATCGGTATCGGTTCTAAAAAATCAATATCGGTCGATCACTAGTTTAGATTAACCGATTAATCGATAAATTAGTCGACAGATTAATCGAAATAAAAATAGTCGTTAGTGGCAGCCCTAACACACAGACACACACACACACACACACACACACACACACACACACACACTTATAGCCATCCTGTGTCCCTGTACCAAAGTGAAATTGACAGGCTCACTGGAGTAATTGTTCCCTGCACTATTGTTTCTGGCAGGAAATGCTGTTATTGACAAATAAAGATTCAATAAGACTCGGAGATGAACACTTTGGGCTTGGTCAAAGATCTGTATTGGTCTTTTCACTGAGCTCCGATTCTCTCTTCTCTCTCTCCCTTCCTTTCCAAGTCTATCTCTTTTTCTTCTCTTTATCTCTCCAGCACTCGATCCATCTGCTGGTTGGTCTCTCCTCCTTATCTCTGTCTCTCTTTTTCTCTCTTTCTATGTGCTGCGTGCCTGCACACAGGCCATTCCCCCATGTTCTCTTTAGCCAACAGCAGAAACCCAATTACAGTGAACCAGTGGATGTGGCTGTCTGCATGATTAGTGTGGTCTGGTGTAATGTTGATATCATCCCAACGGATTGAGCTGGCCAGGGTCATTAAGCAGCATATTATGGCCTGTCTTTGGTTTCCAGTGGTAAAGGTCAATGGATAGTGAAACCAGAAACTCTCTTACTAGAGTGGGTTAGATTGAAGATTCTGCCTGTTTTTGGCATAGAAAGCAATACAGAGAGCACTTTTGCCCCTGCTTTTCATTATTTAATTTTTGTAGCAAACTTGATCTGTTTGTAATACTAAGAATCCCAGGGATTTTGTGTTTTAGGGTATTGACACTAAACTTTAGAGTGGTGTTGTTGATGATATAGGGCATTGTGCTCAGGCAGGGCCTTTGTCACGTGGTTGCCAAGGTTTTCTGGGTAATAAATAAGAGGGTAAAAATTGTCTGTGTTTGGTTATATAATTGTGTATACTCATTTACTCTTTTTTTCATTTTTTGATATTATATAGATATATTACATTAGTGTTTTATTGAATATATATTTAACAATAATATGTTATATTAAATAATTAGTTTGTTTAATATTGTTATCGTCAAATTTTAATGTTATTTTCTGTTTTAAGGTTATTTTCTCAGTGAAAGCCTGTTTGTGTATATGTATATATTTTTCTAATTTAGATTACCTTTGCCATCATATCATTTACACTTAAAGGTAATTTTTTTAAAACTACTAAATTAATAACACTGTTAAATTTAATCTTTGGCAATATTTTTTATACTGTGCTTTGTGTTGATGCCTAAATTTACTTGTTGCATTTAAAGCAACTGATTTGAGTTTTTATTGTTTACATTTATTTAGACAAAATAGCATTCATTTATAATAATAATATTATATTAATTAACTTTATCAGCCATAAGATGGAAAAAAATTACAAAAGAAAAAAACAACAACTGAATATTGGTGCATCTGGAATGAGTAGTGTGCCAAAGTATAATACTTTTTAATTAGGGATTTGCACAAACTCTTAACATTAAGAATGAGAAGTACATATTAAGCAGAACAGAAAAAGTTACAGGTACCTTTTGCTTTTCCAGCCCAAGGATATTCTGAATAATATAAAGATAGTCACAGTTGCGCAGCCATCATGTGATTCCTCTCATATTGAGACAGAGAGCAGCTCTGCCTGTGGAATCTGAGATAGCTGTCTGCAGCAGGTCTGGAAAGAGCCAGGGGCAACTACAGTTACTAGAGACAGTAATGAGGGAAGTAATAACCTTTCTTGCACACACACCCCATTACTTCTATCAGGCAGGTATAAGCACACCAGTCATATCTGGTCCCTCGGATTTCCTCATCTGAACTATAGAGGCAGATGAACCGAGTGATCTTTAGTTGGATCCAGATCAAGACAAATTCAAGTATGAGGACCTGCCTGAGAAGAAAGAGCCGAATCGCTTCAACCTGAGCGCCTCAGATGTGTTTGGGGAAAAGAGTCGTTCTTATCCTCTGATATAGAGAGAGAGAGAGAGAGAGAGTGAGTGAAAATGGACTAAGTGAGTTCGCATCAATTTAAAGAGTAGTTAGATCTCACTTTTTTTTTATAAGGAGGCATGCAAGAACTCTGCAGAGCACTGCTTCTTTTTGAACATCTTATTCACACAAATGATGGTACCAGAATACACAAGGTCAGTGCAGATTCACAGCTGCCAGTCAACATCAAGGCTGCTTTTATTGCAACAACAACCCGTCATGTTGTTCTAAACCACCGCCTACGTTTAACCAACTGCTTAAAACCTAATACTAACACCTGCTGATCGTACCAGAGTAAATCACTGCGCTGTCTGCCATGTTTACATGTTCTGCAGACTCAACACGTACAGTGTCTCCCCATTGCAACCCCCTACTTGCCTATAGTAATGGCTCATTTATTTTCCTGTTGCTATATAAACTAGCGCTGCCGCCCGTGTCTGAGTTTCTTCGCTGCGCCTCGACAGAGCAGAAATGGGACTCCGTCACAAAGATGCCCTGTTTATTCCTCCAAGACTGCCTATTAGTGCAGCTTGCCTGCTGGGGAAGCCACATCCTGGGACGATGACATTAAAGCAAATTCGTACCGGGGAAGAAACCGCTAATACTCGCTCCATACTACCCTACATTCTTCTCTGTCTGCATTAATTCATCCCTCCGTCTACACGGGTGACTTTGACAGCCCACCCCGTGCTCCACCGCCCTCTTCTTTTTCCTCTGCCTTGTTTGGCAGGTTGTTGTTTTCAGAACATACGGATGGAAAACAGCTTCAAAAGAAAAAGAAACACATGGATGACTTGGATAACAGAGAACACAACTGTGAATAAAATAAAAATATAGAAAAATAAAAGAAACCTTAGTAAAATGACAAGAATAAGAATAATGTGGTATATAAAAAGTGGAACGCATGGCACACTTTCGATTCTTTTGCCCAAGGGGTGCAGTGCAGGTACAGATTGACAATCTTCACTCTGTCTGTCTAACGCATGAGAGTGAAGAAAGTAGTCACAAAAACCCACGAGCTTGGCAGCTTGCACAGAAATGGATTTTTGTATGCGCGAGCGTCGTGAATAAATCCACCTAGGCCTGGTTATATAGGTAGAAGGGGATGGTAAGACATCCCACCTGTCACTAAATTGATTTGTTCTTAGTATTTTATCTGTTTCCTGTTCATAATGATGCTTTATTTTATACGCCGGTGCTTGGTTAAAGTCCTTCATCTGTGCAAAGCAAACAGTTGAACTACAAAGTAAAGGAATAAAACAATAAAAAATCTAGCATATGTATGTGCAAAGATTTACTGTCTGTATACCTCTCACAAGTGTGGGATTGTGAGTAGAACATGTATTGAGTAGAACAGCAGTGTGTGAGATGTACAGCACACACAGTCAGTGAATAAAATTGTCATGTGCATACAACAGTATTTTTAGAATTTATTTTTTTCTTAATTTTACTTTTTTATTTTGTGTTTTTATATTGTTTAGTTTCTTGTTTCTATATATATATATATATATATATATATATATATATATATATATATATATATATCTGTAGATATATATATATATATATATATATATATATATATATATATATATATATATGTAGATATAATATATATATATATATATCTGTAGATATATATATATATATATCTGTAGATATATAGATAGATATATCTGTAGATATATAGATAGATATATAGATTTAGGTCATTCTAATGTGAATATTAACTAATAGAGGTCACAGAACCATAGGTAATTCTTTGTAGAAACTTTAGGAACCATTGTATACTTACAATAATTATTTAACTTGTAATCACTTTCAAGTGATTATTTTCTCTTTTCAGTTTACTGTGCAAAACATTTTGATTGGATTCTGATTTACAGTCTCTGCAATCACTTAAACAGTTTTTAATAAGTTTTAATAATAAAAAAGGCCTGCAGTGTCAGAATTCATTTTAACCTATGAGCAAATTATATCCATTGGTCAATTTTTACCAGATTATGAGCATATTTCACAAAATCAATTCTAGTTTATTCATATGAGATGTTCTATAAAGCTTGTCTGAGTTAACAGCAGTAACAAAGTTACTTTGTTTATTATACACGGTTGTCACCCTTCATAAAATGTGTGTATGAACACACATGAACCATATTTAGCTCCCCGACATGACCGACCGCTGTATTCTGCTGCTGCTGTGTGAGCATAGCCATTGAGTGCCCAACAACAGCGTTGTCTCCATATCAGCACAAAAATATAATATTTTAATAAGCAATTTATGCTGCTGTTTTTATATTGTGTGTGGGAGCATTTCCCATTAGTCTGCGTGTGTGTACTGTAGAATTAGCATGAGGCAGCTCCTGCTGACTAGTCTAGCTGGTAGTTCTGTGTCAGTCAGTGCTGTGGGTGGGCAGTCTGCTGATTTAGGGAGGAAGTGAGTCTGCAGTTATGGAGTGTTAGTAATCATTCTCACCTGCTGGAGACTGGGATACAGCTGGGAGCACAGGGGCGCTGCCTCATCCACAAATCAGGTGTTGGTAACTACTTCCCCCTCCTACTATTTTCTGCCTGTCGTCAAATGATGAGGATTCCAATGCTTTTGCTCATTTATTGTCAAAATAAAGCTGAAAACAGAGTCAGAGATTGCAAGTTACAGCAGAGAGAGCTTTCTTAGGAAGCTCATGAACTCCAGCGATGATCAAGTCTAATACAGATGTTGTAATTAACGTGTGACAGGCCTAACAGGGTGTAAAGCGCAGCGGTGCAGTGGTTGATCCCTTAATGTGTCTCGTTCCCGCAGGGTGGACTGAGGAACAGCAAGCACGAGTGTACGCTCTCATCACAGGAGTATGTGCACGAGCTGCGCTCAGGCATCTCTGAAGACAAACTGCTCAACTGCCTGGAGTCCCTGCGCGTGTCCTTGACCAGCAACCCTGTCAGGTCAGTCAGTCATTCCTCACACACTCTGTCCACAGCACTAACCAATCCATTCTCTCCACATTTTGATGAGAAACTGACATATCAACACTCATTTCAACAACCTCCAACCATCTTCTCACTGTGAAACAAAAAGTTAAACCTCATTTTCCTGTCTGCACGTGGCAATCTTGGTGGATTTCTTTCAAGATGCTAATTGGAAATCTGTCAATGAGTCTTTTAACCTCCGGCCCGTATGGATCCCCAATTCTGGTTAAATGAGCATGGCCCATAGCATGGGCCGGCTAAATGAGTGTATCCACCAGTCACTTTGAGCCCGAGCCCTGTCATCTCCCCCTCTCTATCTATTAAGCTCTAATAGATAGGAAATCCTTTTTTTAGCACTTCAGACAGCCAACCATTCTCTGAAACGTTAATAAGCACACCAACCACCACTACAAGACCAGACGCCTTCACTTTCAAGCCCCTCCACTAAAGTGTGTATCCTGTCGTTTCTCGACTGCTTTCTTAATCTGTTCTGATCATGCCTAATGTACAGTAGTACTTAAAATAATTTGCCATTTTCTCTCCCCCTCCCCAGTTTTATTTAAAAAAAAAAATTCTCTTCTCTTCTCTTCTCTTCTCTTCTCTTCTCTTCTCTTCTCTTCTCTTCTCTTCTCTTCTCTTCTCTTCATTCATTCATTCATTCATTCATTCATTCATTCATTCATAATAAGACCTAACTCAGTTCCCCCAGCCTGCTCTCCCAGAAAGTCGTCTCACCTCCCCTCTCATGGACGGGATTTTCAAATTTAATTTGGTCCCAGTAGCTCAGAGGAACACTGTGAGACAGCAGACTCTCTCAATTATTTACCAGAGCACTGTCTGAGGGATGGCTCTTAATGTGAATCAATGAGCGCAGCATATAAAGTGGTCATCACACAATTGGCAGGCAGACGATCTCTTTAGGTCCACCGATGTGCAGTGGGAGAAAGGACCCAAACGGAACCACCATTTGATCTGATGGCATTACGCGCCGTGCTCTCAACAGATGTGTTTTGCACTGGAAAGCAATTAATAGACGCCCCTGCCCTTCTCCCCAGATGGCGGTACAGTGCAGTGAGTCAAAGGAACGCAAACACCGGAATAACTTTGCTATTGTTTTCCTGTCACAGAACACATAATCTAGAATGTGAGTTGTAGAACACTGCGCCTCAAGGTAATCTCTTGTTATTGGCCTAATTAAATGAAGGGTTGGCATCTCGTTCTGTTGTCTTTATCAGATCATCACAGTGTGGCATCGGGGCCCTGTGCATCCAATTATTTACTCCACCGTTAGCCATTAATCATGGGAAATGGATACAGAGCATTGTTCTTTGAGAAGCCCGCTCTTCGTACCCCCATGAGGACAGGTTGTTTGTAAAGATCAGACTTGCTGGCTGAAGACGAGTGGCGTCAGCACTTCCTCTCGGTAAAAGGGCAGTTTGCGCTGAGGGGCCGGCGAGGCCAGGACCACCCTCCGGGCGTTTGCAAATGGCTGAACTTGTGAGTACGCTGTCAGAGAGGGGTGTCGAGTGGTGTCTCGCTCACCCACTGAAGGTCAGGTCTTGCTCGGAGAGAAGCACCCTGGGGTGACGTGATACTTGGAGATGCTCGATGTGCTGATATCATTCACCTTTTACCTCAGTCTTTGCATTTTTTTGGTCTCTTAAGCGCACTGAAAGAATACTTTCAAGAAGCTTCTCACCGTATTGCTTGCGTTACAGTTAATATGAGTGGAGCTAATTATTACGGATCACAAAACACAATATCCACCCGTGTGCTGAATATTGTATGTTAATGTAACCTTTACAGTGTTCTGGGTTTATGTAGTTGAGACATTCGCCCCAATGACAAGAACATAATGCAGTGCTGTTTGTATAAGTGGACAGTTTCATGTGCAGTTTCAGCTTTATTCCATTTGCAAGGACCATCGAAAAGACAATTTGAGGTGGAGGTGTTACATACTGTAAAAGTAGTTTCTTTAAAGAATAGCTAGACTTGTTCCATCCCACGCAGATGAGAGAAAGTTAGGTGTCTGCTTAAAGTTTAATTCCTATGGGACCCAACTCATTTCTCCTGAAACCATTGGTCTTTTTTTTTCAACAAGACTAGGTGCAAGTTTGAAATGTTTGGACATAAAGCCACAGTATGTGCTGAATGAGAAATTAATTTGTGATGAAAATGACCCCAAGTTCCTTCACTTTTCCAAGGTGCAATTACTCATGAGTCCGTTCATACCTTATCTCTGTCCTCTGCAAGAAATATGTTAGAGTGTGAATTCCTTTTAAGTCATGATTCCTGCAACATGTTCAATTCCATAATAATCAAACTGCACTTGCAGGAGTGCAGAAATGGGGTTGAAGACGCTTTATTCGTGGATGTAAAATCATAAAATGATCACACATTCATTTAAATAAGTGTTGCCTTTAATGGAATGGAATACTAATAATGTCAGACTATTGTTGTTCTGTATGCATTATCCTGAAAAACATGCTCTGTTTTGACTTTGCATTTCAGGTTTCCATTCCCATCTTTTTGTGACATTTGGGATACACTGTAGTAGTATAGAAAAAAAAAACAGTATGTTAAAAACACGTACGATGTGAATGTGCATTAAGAAAGTAATGTGTCTCAGGCTGCTATTATCTCTCTGAGATTTGTCCTTGAATATTAGAAAAGAATATTCTGTGATCAATTCAAGTTTTGCTCAAAAGACAACACAAAAAATGAATAAAAAATACTAGCCACCATGACTGTGATGTATCTGCCATAAGCATTAGCAAAATCACATCAACAAAAAAATAAGTCCATAGCCACAAAGAGGGGTCAGAGTGAAATTGTGATGGTCTTTAATGACTCTTGCTTATGCAAGGGAAAAGGTGACTTCAGACATCCTCTTGATGACAAAAATATGGTGAAAATCTATTGTTCAACAAAATACAGTCCCATTCACATGGACACAGTTGGAGTACACAGTTGGAGTAGAAAGAGACATATTACATTGCTCTAGCCTCTCAAACTCACAGAGGACAAACTACAGCACAACTTTACCAGAACAACTAACCAACTAACTACCAACTAACTCTCTAGACGGGACATACACTGAATTTAAAGGAGGTGGCCAGCACCATTTAAGAAGAAAAAGGGGAGTAACAAAAAAATTACAAATACACACAGACATGAACCACAAAAATCCTGGAATTAACATAGTACATTCAACTAAAATTAGAGCCATGGATAACTTTAGTTAATGTAAATAGCATTGTGCTAGACAAAAATCACATTGATCAAGACATCACATTTTTCAATGTTCCCTCCAACTAAGCATAGTTTGTACATTCCAACTTCCTTCAGAAATCTAATAAAACAGCTCAACTTCCTGTTTGAACCCCTTTGTTAGCAATCTGGCTTGGGTACACATAACACAACAGGTACATTTTATTATCTAAATCCTATTTTTAATCTGTATCTTAATCAGAAGTTTTTTGTTCAATTTTAGTCATTTTTCAAGTCAAGAGAATTTGAACTGGTTTTATCATTTTAGCCTTAAGCCAAATAACCAAGCCCGTGCACTGACTCAGTAAAAATGACAAATAAAGATAACATGCTAAACCAATGTAACAGTGTGCTTGCTTTTATTGATCAGTGCAAAGATAGTCTGTAGAAGTTATGTCTGGCCCAATACATGGCCATCACAATGACAATGCTATGGCATAAGCCCTAGAAATCTAAAATGACTGTAAAACAGTTTTTTGAAATACAGCTCAAATAATACACAAGTTTAACAGAATTAATGTAAGTGCTTTCTAATATAATGTAAGCTTTCTAATGCAATTTAATGTAAGCTTCACATTTCTGATTTTAAATCCTCCCAAAAGGTTGGGCCAAAATGATAATGATGATGAATTATAACAGATATGCTGTCAACTGAGCCTAATTTATATGGAATATCCTTTTAAAATAATCCTTCATTTTATACATTTTAATAACAATAGGTTTATGTAAGAATAACTGAGGTCCTGTCACTGTCTGCTTATCTCCTCTCGTTGGTTGGCCTGTATTTATGTAATAGTTTAATTGTCTGGGCTGAGCACCTGTTTGGCTGTCCAGGTGGCTGCTTGGTTGGAGAAGACTCTCATTTCCCAGTGGTCCCTCACAGGTGTGGAGCTCACAGCCTCACGAATCTATACACAGATGGCTGTGCTTGGGGCGGATACAGCGTCTTCCTTCAACATTTCACTTTTTCTTCTTTTTTTCCCCCTTCCTCTCATTTTTTATATACATTTTTTTTCTACCAATCTTTCGCTGCTCATTTTGGTAGACTAAAATCACTTCTTCATCTTCTGGCTTTTCTCACTATATATCCATCATTCTCTCACACTTGTAGTCTTGTTTCATTAACTCTGAATTCTCAAGCTTGCCAAAATGCAGACTAACAGATAATCATTTGGTCTTATTTCCTCATTTATGGAGAGTTAATATGCACTGTAACTAATGGCAGCCATTTCCTCTTGCCTTTCTCAAGCTTTCGTTCTCTCTGTTTTTATTTCTTTCTGATGCAGCTGTACAAACAGTGCCACAGGCTTGCAATGTAGTGCAGAAACAATATTACAATGCAAGAAGTAATCCAGAACTTTCTTAACACCCACTCATGCATAAAACCCTCCAGCTTTGTCATCCATTCCAACAGCTCTGATGGATCTTGCGCTTTCGCACATAGACGAGCAATGAGAGATCTCCAGTGGCGTTCAGGCTGTGCTGATTCTTCATCAATGCACCACCAATAGGAATGTGCGTTTCATCCACGACATGGCCCCACTGCACTCCTCAGAATGTCTAAAGGGCTTGACTTTTCACTTTCTTGTGCTAAGCCCTCGGTATTACGCTCTCCACTTTTACACTCCACTTTAAATCCCAGCTGTGACTTCCGTATTGAATCTGCAGGCTCAAAGATATGCGCCGGAGAAAATCAGACAAACCTGAACTTAGCTCCAACTTTTCATTATGTCCAAATCTTCATGGTGGAGTTGCTGCATTTTTCCCTGGAGAGTTTTTTTTTTTTTTTTTTTTTTTTTTTAGTAGTAGTACTTCTTTATTTATTTATTTGCCAGTGTAGGGTTTGAATGGAAGCTAGCCATGTGTTGTAGTTAGCAGTGTGGGACATGAGCCTGAGGAAGCAGAGATGTGTATTGGAGTGAAAATGTGCTGACACTACCAGCCGCCCCACAGAGCCTATGAATCCATCATTCTGCCTATGCGGCCGTCCTTCGCTGAGCGCCCGTGGACACATGTGCGGGAGGTAATGGGCTTATTAGTGCCTTTGAAGATTTGATACTCCTTAACAGGAATCCGTTCAGCCTCAGATCCTAAAGGCTGTAGCCCTACTCGAGGCTTTGAACGAGTACCGAATGGTAGACTATGAAACAATCACACTCCAGGTGTCACGATGTGTGTTCTTTTAAGCACCAGACTGCTTAGAAGCGCACATCCACCTGTATTGCCACTTTGTATGATAAGAATCTATTTCTCTTTTACAAAACCCAGTGAATGTGTATGGATGCAGCATTTAAGGTATCAGGGCTTCTGTCCATTTCTGTCCATTACCAAAAGGTAAGCATCTTAATTATGCTGCTTTCAAAGTGGCAAGGAAGCAGTATAATTAAATTAGGCAAAAATTCTTTAAGGCAGCACATGCATTCTTATTAGGCACTCCCATAATGCACTGCGTGCGTGTGTGTGTGTATTCAAGATGGTGGATAAAGAGAGAGAAATAACTATGATCCAGTGCCTGCCAAAAGTTTGGAAATGCCCTAGGCAAAGTGGGGTTTTGGGCAATGTCAGCATAAATCTTTATTATTTTATCGATTGCATAAGGGACAACACAAACTATGAAAACATATTTTAGTAAATAATAAAAACAGATCATGCATCGAAGCCATCTCTAAACTATGTTCTAATTCATCTGTTGTGTGCTAACCTTTATTAGCTATCAATCAGTGGCATTTTAGTACGATTTAATATATACTTTTGAATTACCTTTTTATTTTTCATTTTGAATTTAATTTTAGTTTGTTTTAGTCATTTTGCTATTTGCAATTGTCTTTTTATTATTTTTTTATATTTCTATTTAGCATTAATTTATAATTATTTTAGCTTTAGCTTTAGTAACTTTTAAGAACATATTTTATTTCAGTTGCCAAAGCAATATTTCTTTAGTTTAAGTTAAACTTAATATATACACATACATAATAAACATATAAACAAATTTTATTCCAGCTTTTTTTAAATTAATGAATTTTTTTTATTGTAATTATTATTATACTATAGTATTATAGTAATTATTTAACAGTAACAACACTGCTGTTGACCAGTAAATCTATAAAGGCATGCTGACCCGATAATCTTAATTTCTTTTAAAAAATTTAAGAAAATAAATAAATAACCAAAGAAACCTGTTTAATCCGATAATCAGGCATCACAGTTGCAAATGGTTTCATACTGCTACTATGATGTAATAAGGGGAAAAAGAAGAGTTTTGTTGTTTGTTTGCATTTTTGCTTAGGACATTTAGAACTTTTGGAAGGCACTATAAGCCATTTTAAATTTCTTCCTTACTTTTTAAATGATATTTTAGGACCTTTTTTTCTTTAGTTTTATAGCAACATGTAAACAGGAAAGTTTGGGGAAGATATCACAGTACCACAGCTCTGACAGACTAAATTTTGATTTAAATAGGGAAAAGTGCTGATTTAAGAATAGTTATCGATAACGAGTTGTGTCTTCTATCTGTCAAACAGTTTTTGTGTGGTGCACAGTTACTGTTCCAAGTCTGTCACTTATGCGAATGCATGATGGATCGGGTGTAGGCAAATCCAAGTTTTGGAACAGAGCTTACTAAAATAAAAAAGGATTACTTTAAAACAAAGCAGAATACAATAACTTCTCCATATTGAATGGTTTGTGTGTGTACATGTTTGTGTGCAAGGCGTATGTTTCACTGAGGCTGCTTAAATGAATTGTATTAATATAATGGGCAGCCAAAATTGTCATGATGGATAATGGCGGGAGACGTAGACATGCCAATGCAGGTTGTCAAATACTGTTTATAATGCGAGTCTGCCGTTTAAACTTTTATTTCTTTTGCGCACCTGGCTAGACACCGCTAGTTTCTGCTCTCTCTCTCTCTCCAGACTCCAAATGTTATTAGAAACCTAGTTCTGGCCCTCAGGCTCTGGATCAGCTCCCCTGATCCAGCCTGCGTCAAGGAGAAATAAAGGACTGAAGTCAGACAAATGATCAATTCATACTTGCACAGCTACAATGAGAGATTCAGTGTTTTCATTTTGGTCTAATGAAGAAAGTAAACATTTTTACCAACTGTTTTCTGCAGTGTTTTTATTTTAATAAGTTCATAAGTGAAGTTATTTCTGGCTTTCATTTGTGCAAATGAATGCTACTTACTAATTATGTTGTTTATCACCATGTAAGAGCCAGAGTTTGATTGGACTTGTTCTTATTCGATCTTCTGCCGCTGTGGCTAAGCTGTCTGTGAAAATAGACACTGTATTTTCTTCGTGAAGATTATTGACCACGCATTTAGCCATCATAGCTCTGCAGGCCCTGTCAAGCCTTTTGTGTTTGTGCGCGAGCCGGTGTACCTGAGACTGTGTTATAGAGAGAGTCTAATAGAAGCAGTGGCCACATCTGCCGCTACAGAAGAGCTTTTTCCGAGGCAGTAAAGGAACCCACCAATCCTGATGTCCTTCGTGACTGGGTATATTTTAAGCGGGATGCCCATTTCATTTTATGCCACCATCTGTTAACCTCAAAGCTAGCCGTATCTGTGGAGCCCTGCAGCAAGGCATACATAATTCAGATATCTGATTTGAATTCCATATTGATTTAAGTGAGAAATGGTATTGCACAGGTACATGGGGAAAATTAGTATTCTGCCACGCTAAATTCAATATCTTTGGGCTGTCTGTGATTTTCACAGCATCCTCTCTTGTTATTAATTGTTTTGTCAAGCCTTCTCACCTTTTATGGGAGGTTTTTGGGGGCTTGTCTCACGCTGAAATTACATACTGCGGTAGAGTGATCTGACTAATATGGATTTCTTTTGTCTGTTTTTATTTTCGGTGCAAGTATTACAATTCCGTAATTCCATGACAAGCATTACAAGCAAGTGTTATATAGATAGATTATGTGTCAGTGCTCCATATTAGAGTATTTTTAGGTTTATTTTTTCTCTAGCACACTGTGTATCTGATGTTTTTGAGTTATTTGGGTCAGGAGATTGAGGAGCAGGTGACCTACATGTTTCTGAGTGACAGCCGACATTAGTCCTTTGGCAGCGTGAAAAGCCGCAGTGAGCACACACCCGCCGCCATTGACTTCTGAACGAGGGAATCGCTTATCCATTAGCATGCGAGGTGACTGTCATGACTGATTCCCTTGTCCCTGTCTGCCTGCTCTCTGACATACCTCAACAGCAGATCAATAATACCGGATGTTTGAACTTAAGTCTAAAATATTTATGGCCTCTGGTGAATTAAGTTAAACTGTCCCCCGCGGCTCAGATCGGGTCAGCTCTCTCATAGCTCAAGCGAACGTTTTAGCACACAGGAAATGAAGCTCTGATTTGATTTGCACTAACACAAGAATGATTAAAATGATCATTAAAATGATTGCACATTAACGTGAGAAAGTGTTGAAGGAAGACTGGGAGACATGGACATGGAGGTTTTTAATATGTGGAGAAAGCTATCCGTTTGCATTAGCGACAATCCTGAGCTGTGACGTCAAAGGCAACAGACAGGGAAAAAAAATCAATTTACAAAATACACATATTTTTGTTTTGTTTTTATATAAGTTTGTATTTGCTTCATATATGTAAAAATCCATTTTCCGTTTTTTTTTTGGTTTGGTTTTAATTTTTATTTTTTTTTTTAAATCTTTCATTTGGTTAATGCAGTTGTTCAGTCATCACTTAAGCAAATTCCCAACAATTTTAAATGTGTTTAATCCTGCTACTACTCCTTCCTTTCTCACGTACACACACTTTGGCTACCTTCCGCTATTTCTTTGTTATTTTGACCCTATATTCACAGCCTACAATTCCAGAGAGAAGTGGAGCTGGCATTGATGTGGTTTGATGTGCAGTCATTGTGGCTGTATTGAGACTCCTGCTGGGATCCAAATGCCATTAGAGGGAACAGCGGCTCTTTTAAACTGAGCAGGTTCTTGCCCCAGTGCCTTCCTTCTAAAGTGTGTGGCAGACACATCACAGAACGCTGACACCAGGGATATTGTTCTTCGAGCGTGCCACTGGGTTCAGTCCCCGTTTAACGCTCCAAAACCCGGTATCTGTCATGCGTCTGGAAAAGGCTCTGTGAGAAGACAGGCCGCCCATGTCTGTCCACTTCACAATTGTGATGAAATCAGCCAAGCATTTTTTTCATTCCATTTTTACCTCTCCATCACTCAATACCAAGCACAGATAATTACGACTTTTCTTTGGCATATTCATTCGAAGCGACAGATCAAAATGGAGGAGGGGGAGTGATAAGCAAAGTTTTGCCTTGTCATCAAAATAACAACCATGGGATAAACAGAAGATAATGTCTTCATTAGAGCAGAATGAAGAACTGACTGGAAATGTTCCAAAACATATAATTAATTTGAAATGATGTGGTTACCAAGTTGGTAGCTCATACTTGTGGCCCTTTTGTCCTTTTTTATGACTGTGTTGATTAAAATGTGTTGCTCTTTTTTCAGTCTAATCTTCGCTGCACGCTTACATTGACCTTTCATTTGGTTCCTCAAGTATATCATGGCCTTTAAGCATGAATGTGCCGTATCCATGTTAGATTTCACAGTTAACAGAAGACAGGTTAAGAATAGGTTGAAAGGCTTAGGTTGAGATAATTCTAGAAGGATAAATGTGCCACATTATGAGTTGCTTGCTTCTAGTCAGACTGACGGCTGAAGGTCTGGAATCCATGGCAGCTTTCATTGAGGCCGTTTGACCGACATGACAAACATCCAATCATAGTTCGTTTCGTTCAGTGTCACGTTTCGGGGGGCGTGGAAATGTCGCCACAATAACAGACTGGTGTGTGTAAAACTCTCGGATGTATTTTAAAGATTCTGTTCTGCAAACTTTATATATTTCACATACTTTTGAAAATCCAGCGTTTAGTTGATCCTGATAAACGCTTGTCGTCACAGTTGTAAAGTTGTGAGGGGGTTTGGCATCACGGCAGCTTTGTTTCCAGGTGGTTTCCAGGCGGAACGTGATACACACATCTCCTGGAAATCCTGTATAACTCAACCAATCTGATGACGACTTTGAAACTCCTGAAGTGTTTCCACTTTTGTGTGCCATATGCATCAAACGTTTAGCCAACAGTCCGTGGGCGTGGCTTGCTGTCTATTTCTTTAATGTTTTGCTATTCATTCAATCATTCATTCATTCATTCATTGGTATTCCTCACATTAGAAAGATACTGTACTTAAACCGTGGAAGTCAATCTCTTCTCAGCCTTGCCTTGAGCCTCTCTGTGATTTCAGCATCACTCAGAGTCGTGGACATTGTCATGAACAGCAGAAAGGCCTCAGTTGCAATATTTAGTCAGTGACTAACTGTTCTGGTGCTCAGTGGTGGGTTGAAATGTTGAGAGCAATTTGTTGCTAGGAGCAGAGGGCCTCGAGTGGAATAGAGCAGTGCTGAATAGGCCACGGGCAGCCGAATGAGACCGTCCATGGCTTAGCCCTAACACAATTTGAAAGGCATTGCTCTCGTAGAGTGTTCTCAATGACACAACACTCTAGAGCTTCTTCAAGTGCAATAACAATGTCAGACTCAACAGCCAGGCTTTTGGTTGACATTAGAGGGTTCTGAAAATAAAGGCAGGGGGTCAGAAGAATAACCTGCGGCTATCGTAAGGCAGTTAACCGACTTTTAGAGCATCAAGTGCTGTTATACAATACACTCCTGGTGATGATCATTAATGATTTTTCACATGCATTTGAAATGTATTATATGATAGCAGTATAATGTCTCTGTGATTGCAAATTGAATGTCAAACCTAATTACGATTGCAGTACGATTTGCATTGTCACAACTGTTGCCGGTTTTTTCATTTAATTTAATTGGCTTGATGATATTTTGTCATTGCTACAGTAAACATGCATATTTCACCATCATAGAGACAACAGTATTTATGTATTTCTTTAAGCATTATGCTCTAAAAGGTTAAGCGTTGTCAGTTTATTGATTGTTAAGCAGTATGTCTATGTAACAACTGTTATTGTAAATACGTGCATTCTTTAACAGGCCATGCATGTTTCATTTAACCCAGAAAATGTATTTACTCATGTCAAGTAGCTCTGCTGGCTTTTTGCTGCCGCTTAACTCCAGGATTATCCTAATCAATATTTCATGAATAAGTCTAAATCAAATTGTTGGATCCACGCCATGGAGTGTGGGTAGGTCACTGATGAGATGATTTGACAAGAAATGATGCGTTGTTTACTCAGGGGTTTCCAGGAAACCCTGACAGGTAATCTAAGATGGACTTGCAGATAGACAGGCAGGCAGAAAGAGGTGAAGATTTTTGTTCTTGCTAAGATCTTGCTTAATGAATCCTGAACATATTAAACTGATGCATGATACCTCTAACCGTTGAAGAAGAGTGATGGAAAAAAAACAGCACTCCATGCTATTGTCTTTTACTGACATGGTTATCTTTTGAAAGAGTGATTTCTTCTCATTTCCTTGCTTGTTAGTGGTATGAGCATAGCTTTATGTGATTTCTTAATTTGAATTTGAATTATCTGCACTACAAATTTATAGAGCTGTTCAATTTGTAGTCCTAAAACCTGGAAGAGAATGAGCGTTTTCGAGCCATGGGTTCCCTCAGGAATTTCTAATGAGTTTTTAGAATAACATTTTTTTGATTTATGAAATAAATTTAGTTAACATTGCTTGGAGACTTTCATGATTAGTACTGCAATATAAATTACACAAAATGATCATTTAAAATCTCATCTCATAATGCATATGCTTTTTTCATACTTCATATTATAATGATTTGATGCCTAAATGCACTTTTATCAGTTAAAAAATATTGATTTATTTTGACAATAGTGTAGACTTGTAATATCAGCCATAATATGAAAATTATTATTGGCAATTATTTTATTATTTGTGCATTGATATTTGTGTTAAATGCATTTCCTATTTTATTCATAAATTGAAAACTGTTATTGAAAAAAAAAAAACAATTCTGAGGTACAGTATCAGGTGGTGAATTAGCCTTTTCAGATTGTCCTACCGGAACAGCTCTATTCAGTGTTGACTACTGCTCATCTCCCTATAAAATCTTGTTTGCTTGCTAATTTAGGTTGAGTGTGGTTAGAGTTTTGTTACTCTTGTTGAGTGACATGACCACAGCGGTGCAATGTCAGTGCTAGCTAAGGTTTCTTTGGGTCTCACCACACTACTTCATATGTTTTCAACACTCATCTGCTGCAGACTGAAACCATATCCCACACTGTTGCTGTAAGTGAATTAGATACACTCAACCATGTTGTTCTTGAATCCCTCATTTCCACCGGCGGAGCTCCACAACAGCAGCAGCACTGCTTTTATATTTCAAGGCTAGGTATGGTTGCTCACGAAGATCTCATTTTTCATTAAAGACCTCAAACTTTGCTTTTTCTTTCAACAAACAGTTGAAAAGCGATGAGACAAAATTGGAAACAATAAATGACAAGCCCCCTGTAAACAGATGAGTATAAATTTTGCACGTTATACTGTTTTGTTAACATGTTTTATTAACAAATCAGGCCATTATAATGTACTGTACAGCAAATGGTAATAATAATTTTGAGTAATGGCATGGTGAGCCTCTGTCTTTGTAATTTTAGACTAATTTAATTGCAGATCTGTAAAAAGTGCATTTTAGCCTTCTTAAACTGCCCTAGGCTACAAGCATCACCCCTAATTGAGGGTCTTGTGTGACCATATGGGTTTATACAAATGACTTTAATATGCATGTTGCATTGTGCACTATGATTATCAAAAAGAAAGGAATAACTCTTATGGACTTATGGTCCTTTATTGCAACATAATACCCCATGTATCTGGCTTTATCGACAATCTGGAGCTAAGAACAAGTGATGTTAATGGCATATTCTAAATGCGATCACATGCTGCTTAGCTCTCTCGCTCTTTCTCTCTCTCTCCCTATTCTTATCCCCTCCAGATCATTTAATGTCTCCAGATACATTGTGTTTTATAGCCAGTTATCTTACACAATCCATTATCAGTTTTACTGTTATCTCCCATGCATTGCTTTATCTTTCTGTTGGAGTGAATGGCCTGCACAAGTTGCCTTAAGGCACCACACACGAAGAGTTCCTTCATTTGCATTTACCTTTACTTCATTTGCAGTGCGGCATTCTTAGATGGATCTGTTTTCAGGAGTGATCAGGTGAATCCAAAGCTCATCATTTTTAAAAAGTGGCAAATGTGAGTGTTGATTGGTAACTGTGAGTGTTTTAGTACAAAGACATACAAACTGTCTATTAAAGAAAACTGATTTAATGACTTTTAATTCAGTGGAAAAAATCTAAATATCTGCTCTAGGATGCATAAATATTTTATTCTTTCCTCCAGATTCCATCTGGTCACACATATGTGGGAAATTCTTCACATTAAGTCGCTAACAGAAATGTGGGGAACAAAATCATGATATTTTTTCATGTTCTTGTCACATGTGGCATTTTCTGTGAGACAGAGAATGACTGCCACAGTGACCTGTGCTGTTTGTCAGTAATATGGATGTGGGAAAAAAACTGAAAAAGTGTAACTGGTTCCAAGAAACAGTGGAGTGTTGTAACCCAGCTCATCTTCAAAACCAAACTTTTCTAACCTGTAATGAACTTGTTCGCAGTGTACTTGTTGGTTGGTTTATGTATTCTAACAAAGTTCTTTGGCTGTCTCTTTCTGTTTTTAGCTGGGTGAATAACTTTGGTCATGAAGGTCTCGGACTGCTTTTGGATGTGCTGGAAAGGCTTCTTGACAAGAAACAGTAAGTTATGCGGACTTTCTGACGTCGTCATCTTAAGAAATTCCCTTTCTTCAGTGCTTTTGGATTACTCATTCACACGTTCTTATCTTTCTCTTTACTCACTGATTTTCTTTTCCTCAGGCAAGAGAACATTGACAAGAAGAACCAGCATAAACTCATTCAGTGCCTCAAGGCCTTCATGAACAATAAGGTGTGTTTAGAATTTAAAAGCTCCACCATGAGTAGTTTATATCATTATGTGTCCCACACGTGCCAAGTGAAGAAAAATTCTCCAAAGCAACATATCAAAGAATATAAAATCATGCCAGCTCCTTACTTGTCCTTGAGAATGAATACATTTCTGATTGAAATACTGCTGCTTTATTAAACAGGAGCAAACACAAATGAAGCTCGTTCAACTCTAGATAATCATCAGATTTAATATTTTCTAAAGCTGCTTTCATGCTTACATGGCATTGAAATTATTCAGTTTATACCTCAGCCGTGTTATATATGAATGCTGTTTTATTCCAAACACTTTACTGTAATATTTTTATTTATTTAATTTATTTTCCCCCCAAGTGAATTTATTCTGCATTCTGCTCAAATTGTGGTCAAGTGCAGTGCATTACACCCTGGAAGGAAGACAAAGATGCAGGAATATGATTATTTGTCCCTGCTGCCCTGTCCTCATTTAAAATAATTTATCCTAAAACATATCTACACCTGCCTAATTGGCTCTTTCAGGAGAAGAAAGCATAAATTTGTCCATACACAAGGGGTTCATTGTGTTTGATTTAAAGTTTAAAGGGATTAAGCAAAATGTTTATATTTTTACAAGTTGTAGTAAATTGAAATATCTTTTTGTTTTCAGTATGGCCTCCAACGGATCTTGGGGGACGAACGAAGCCTCCTCCTCCTCGCAAGGGCTATCGATCCCAAGCAGACTAATATGATGACTGAGATTGTCAAGATTCTGTCAGCTGTTTGTATCATCGGAGAGGAGAACATGTAAGATCATCAGCTCAATCCCATTTTATGTGGTTTTCTATAGTGTTTTCTTCAGTAAAGTGCCTTGAGAATTTATCTTCAAATGCACTATATAAAAATACTACTACTACTAATTGTAGTAGTAATAAAAAATATTATTGAATATTTAATACTATTAAATGTAGTAATAAAAAAAAAAAATATATATATAAAACGGTACACGTATTCGTACCAAACCGTTTCGGTACGGGTCTTTCGGTTCGGAATGCATGAGTACAAACGAATTCAGTATTTATTTATTTTTTTCAGGAAATTAAAAAAATAAGTGATGCTTTGGCAGTCTTTGATGTAGCATGACAGATCGCTGTATAAACGCTTTGGAGAGCCATTTTTGGGACAGTTCAGAAACATGCTGGTATAAACCCAACACAAACATTGACTCAAGCAGCTGCGATCAGCTCCGGTTCCTGTGTCTGAGCCGTGACGTGCCGCAGAGCGGAGCGCGAGTGAATGCGATCATTCCTTCCTCTGTACTACTAATTTTAACGCGAATAAACATGACTGAACATCTCATGCCACAGCGTGGAAATAAAATGTCACGTAGCATTTCATTTACCTCAGCAAGTCATCAGTGTCCACAGCTCGTTAGTTCACTAGAGAAATGAAGTCAAGAGAGGAGCATTTCGCTATATATTACACCATATACTCATTATATTGTATTAACCCTGTCTTAATTAATGTATGTTTAAATTAATCTGTTATGAAACATGCTATGACAGCCAGTGTGTAATTGAATATATTTGAACAATATTATTGTTTTATATTAAATTTTATTATTTATAAGTTAATTTAAAAACTTCATTATGTACAATTGACATATTTGCATGCATTTTTTTTTTTTTTAAAGTTGCATGTTGATCATCTATTTAAACATAAATAGTAGCCTAATTAAATTTAAGTTTGGGTTAAGTTGTTAGGCCTAATTGTAACCTTATAATTTAAAAGGGCTCCCTATAGTTTTAAGAATAAGCTGAGGTAGATTTTTATCACTAAGGAAATGTAAACTATAACTGAATGTATTTAAAGAAAGAGCAACTTGTTCAGTAAACCACTTTTTATAAAAAAAAAAAAAAAAATGTTTTCCCTCTGCTGTACCGAAATCACGTACCGAGGTACGTACCAAACTGTCATATTTGTGTACCGTTACACCTCTAATATATATATAACATATCTACGGTCCCCTTATGTTACAGTAGTGACCAGAAACTGATATTTCAAGCATCCATTGCAGTGCAGTAAGAGTACATGTTACTATGCCCTTCTCAAATGAGCCTGCTAGAAAGCCCCTGGCTAAGCGTATGCATGCTGTGTTAGTTTTGTGGTTGAATAATTAAAAAGCTGAGTTTGCAACTGATCGTTTTTATCTGGCAATCAGCACTTTCAGCCCTGGGATCTGTTTGAGTAAACACACAAACACACGCAGACAGACTCATGCACACATGCTAAGTGCAGGTTGGGTGAATCAGTGTGTGGTAGGTGAGTAGATTAGTGTTTTTTATGGGTGTGTAGGTGATCAGAGAGTGTGCAGATCTGTGTGACAGCTGTAAAAATGCTGATACCTCACTTAGCGCTGAAACTAGCTCCTTCCCCCTCAAACGCTGTGCAGTGACACTGGCTTATGTTTAGTGCTGTCACATCAAAGCCCTCTTTAGGAGTTGAGCAGGTGTAGCTTATTCTGAAGCCATGTTTGAACCAGCATGAAAGACTTTGTACAGCCCACTCACGACTACAACTTAATCACCTGGATCACAAAATGCGGATCTTACACCGAGCTGTTCCACAAAACTTCTCTCCGCAGTTTTTCCACGACAGAGCAAAGCAAACCGGTTTTGGGGTAATGAGACATGTGGAAGTGAACTTAACATCTGGTGTAGATCGCTAGTATGTACTGTAGCATTTATAATCTGTCGCATACAGGATTCGACAAGCATTTTATGCCTGCCTGTCTTAATCATACAGTAATTGTGATTTTTATACATAAAAGAATTTAGAATTTAATCATCTTGAAAGAGAAGAATACACTCCTGCATTGTAGTCCAAAAAAAAAAAAAATGGCTACATGTTGATGCACTAAACCTTAAATGACTCGTTCACTACAAAATTGAATTTCTGTTATAATACAAGAATATTTAATTAATTTTTAATTATATTTCTTACAAATATATAAAAAGCTAAATATTTTCTGGATGTCGAGATACACTAGCATTTACAAATTTAGGTTAGGTACTGTGCAATTTAAAAAAAAAAATATATATATATACATTTTAAAAATATGATACTTTTATTCTGCAAAGACAAAAAATGTATATTTGAAATAAACACTGTTAACTGAACTTTCTATTCGTTAAAGAATCCTGAAAATATATACGTTTCTACAAAAAAGTATTAACCAGCAAAAACTGTTTTCAGCATTGATCATAAAAATAACCATTATTGATAATTGCACACCAATGAAAATTAGAATGATTAGAAGCATATTATAATGATTTTTGAAGGATCATATGACACGTGACTAGAGTAATAGCTGTTAAAAATTCAGCTTTGCTATCAAAGGAATAAATTGCATTTTAAAATATATTCATATAGAAAACAATTGATAAATTCCAAAATGAACATTTCCTAACCTGATAAGAGCAAGACTAGTGATATACACAGTTAACACACATTCTTGCATGTGTTTCTTTACTGAAGGGGCTATTTTTACACAAGGGATGATTTGTTCTGCAGTTATTATTTTGTCTGTGATGCATTCTGTTATTCTTTTCCCTTAGCCATGGACTGCAATCCACCAGTGCTTGAGTCAGCAAAACAGACATGGGACCTTGTAAAGTCCTTAATTTGCTTTCACACCAACACTCCTTGTACTTCTGTCCAAACACATCTCATCTGTACTCTTATGTTGCTGCTTCTGACACAGCATCGCATATTGTAGACTAAAGGGTTTCTCTTATTACTATGGTTGAACATTAGGCTTGTTTTGGTATTTCTAAAATCTAGTGAGTTATAACTCTACATAAAAGTCTGTGACTTTGTTCCAGTTCCCCTGCGTAAACGTCCAAGACTGAGATTACAAGCTTCGACCAACTCGGGTGAACATTCTAAACCAATGTCATGATCATGTCTTGATAAAAAAGCTTGTTTACTTAAATGCAATGTTTTTTGTCTTCTTGCTTTCCTTTAGTCTGGATAAGATCCTGGCAGCCATGACCATTGCTGCAGAGAGGAATAATAAGGAGAGGTTTGCTCCGATAGTAGAGGGGCTGGAGAACCACGAAGCACAGCAGCTACAGGTCAGAGTCGCTGCCTTTCCCAAGAAAAAGAGAGTCAGAATGCTGCCCTTTCACACCTGCCACTTCACCTTATTACCTTCATCACACTCTTTATACACATATTCACATGCACTCTTGCTCAGGTAACACAGACTTTGGAGCTGCAAAGTTAAAACCTATGGTTTCAGAGGACAATATTGTCTAGAATAAGACTCATTCTTTAATAGACCAAATTTACATATAGAATATGTTGTGTTTACTCCGAAAAGAATAATGCAGCAGTATCCTTATTTTATATTTTGTATAAAATATAACTTATTTTAGAATCCTGTTAATTTGAATTATAGGAGCTTTGTAAATAAGACAGAATTTTGAAATGCTGCATGCTAATTTGGACTAAGTATAGAGAATTCTCTCTAAATAACCTTAGCTTAGTTGCTTTATTTTATCATTTCATTTCATTTCATTCCATTCGTTTAGACATGTTGTTTAGCCTGTGTCTGAATTTAGATGTTACGTCTGTTATTCTCTAGAACGAGCAAGAAATATTCAAGTAGAACACACATCAACATCATACTTTTTTTAAAAATTTTATACCCTCATGTTTTATTTCCCTTATTTCAAATAATTAGTAGAATTCTGCTTGCCCTGGGCAGTAGATATAGATTTGCTCTGTTTAGTGTCAGTCAATGTGTGAGGCCTCTTCATTCCCAATGCTCTTTTTTATGCTGGAGCCAGGTAGAATTTGGCACATCTGTCACTCAAAGCTCTTCGGCACCCCGGCTCAGCTTGACATGTAAACAAGTCCCCCTATCCCTCTTCTCACTGTGTTCTGTGGTCGTCTGTCAACCCTGCCACCTACGCCACAAGATGGAAGCTAGCTGCTGGCTATTCTAATGCAACAGGAGGTGTATTCTAAACCCTAATCATCCCCAACCAGGTCACACAAAGAACCTGGAGCTCTAGAAACTAGCGACAACAACCAACCAACCAAAAAAAAAAAAAAAAACTCTTTTGAGAGATGGTTACTTTTTCATCTTCCCTTTTTACTTTTTCCTCTGCATTCTCCAGGCTGGTCTCAGAGGAACTGAATCAAAAGGGCAAGGATGCAGCACCATACCTGTATTTATCATTCTATGCTTCTCCACAGCCTGCAGTGATCTGTGACCAAGCACAACAAGCCCCTCACACACATTTATTAACCAAATCCCTAATCTTTGTGTTGCTGTTGAGAGAGCAGTGAAGACGATGATATGATACAGGGCAAGTGAGAGGAGAAGGGAGGAATGAATCCCTTTGATTTGGTGCCTTGTTTTCCTCCTTGAAAAAAGGCATTTAATGAAAAGAACCGCTGCTAATTGTGAAGTAAATTAAAACACCTCACCAACGCTGGCGGTTAAAAGAAATTAAACACTTTTAAAACCTGCGATGGGCTGCCGAGCCTGACTTTTTAAACGTGATTAAAATGTGTTTTGCCGTCACACCATCTCAGTGACGCAAGCATGCAAACCTAAAACCGTCCCAGCAGTGCTGTTTTTTAATTACTCTGCTGGAATCCACCTCCGGCACTGTGCTGCAGAAGCTCATCATTGCACACTCAACCCATAAAGGAAAATAAGTTCCTCAACCTGCTCCAGCACCCTATCTGCAACACCGTTCTAAACAGGCTGGTGTGTTGATGATGAAATGCATTTGCCCTCCGGAGAACTCGATGAACGATCTAGATTCACTCAGTGGGCTTCTTCAATGATTCAAATTGAAATAATTGCTCAAATGGGAATACGAGAAGATTTAAGAACTTTGGTGATTTGGAGGCATAATGTTGCACAATGGGAGCAAAGTGGGCCTCATTGCATATGCCTGCTGCAGCTCCTGGGTAGGCTGCCACTTCGAGAGAAGCAATCAAGAATAGTGTTATGGTTCCTGATGCCATCGGGATGCTCCTGAACCCAAGGCTACTGCTGTGAAAAGCAGAATTTTTAAGTATTGATTTATTTTTATTTAGAGTATTATTTTTATTTTTAGTTTATTTTTATTTCCCCGTTTTCAGTTTTCTGTTTTCAATATAGATTTTCACTTTCATATTTTATTTATTTATTTATTTATTTATTTTTTTGTATTTCAGGGCTGCCCAAGGTAATGCACTGGTATAATTTAAGAATGTCATCAATCTCTCACAGACAATTTTTAATTTTTTTTCCAGTCATTAAAATGTATTTTCTGTACAGTTTAGGTCATTTTTTTCCGCCGCAGTTATGTTCTTATTTTATTTCAGTTAATGAAAATTTTAAAGTCAATCAAACCTATGCATCTCCTCTAAATGGCTTCCATTGCCTAAATATTATGTCAAGCATCGTATCTCCCATGACTCAAGTCAAGTTTCTGTTTTTGTGGCCAATCTTTGAAGGCAGAACAAGCAAGAGTCAGAATGACGGAGCTGCTCCTGACCTGAATAAAATCATGCAGAAGAATAAAACATGCAGGCCAACAGCAACTCCAAAAGCCCAGGCCAAGGCTGGTGAATGTATGGGAAGACTGTTCACATGTCTGTCAAGAGTGATCTTTCCACTCTGCATTGATCAACCAAGCGAAGAGCATTCCTTCTCATCCTGGCCGGCTCCCTGGAGCCACCTTATAGCCTGTTAAGAACCATCAGCACTCCTCCCTGCCCACTGCCATGATCTGATAAATCAATTAAAAATACACATCTGTTTAGCCAGGTCTGCTCCCTCCTTTCATCCCTCCTTCCTCTGGACAGATTTACTAATCCACTTACATCTTTTCCCTGCATTTTTACCATTTTTCTCTCCCAGTCCTTCACAGTGGCAACTGCCTCGTTCCATCCTTATGAATTCACTTTATTTTATTCAATGGGATATATTGATTTTTATCTTTAAGATGAGAGATGAGAGCAGTATGAATAAGAGGCTGTTGCAGGGTACTACATTTTAATCATTTATTGCCAAAGGGATGATTCTAAGAATTTGCTTGCATTAAATGATGGTGTTTTGTGTGTGTGTGTGTGTGTGAATACAGGTGGCCTGCATGCAGCTGATCAATGCCCTCGTTACGTCACCAGATGATTTAGACTTCAGGATACACTTAAGAAATGAGTTTCTGCGCTGCGGCCTCAAGAAGATCCTACCAGTGAGTATATCTTTTGCTTTTTCATTCTTTTTAATTTTTTTTGTACTTCATTACTTTAATTGCTTATTTGATTTATCACTATTTTTAATTTTAATAATTTTTTGACACTTGATTTTTTTTCTTTTTTTATATAATATGATATATGTTCCTTAGATTTTTTTTAGGTAAAGGTAAGTTAGTAAATAAATAGAAAAATACTGAAACTACAGATGTACAACAACATTTTTGTAATCAAATGACAGATGTTGGTTTTCTAACGAAAGAGTTTGGGTGTAAAATGACATCAGTGAAGGCTAAAAGATAAAAAAAAAAAAAAAAAAAAAAGTTTGAAAAATGGCCTTACAGAACAAATAAAAACTTATGAACAATTGAACAAAACTATTGAAAACTGCTCAAATGTGCCCTGGTTTAGTGTCCTCCTCCCTAATGGCACAGCTTTGTTTCATAAAGGCCATTCCCCTCACACATCATTATCAATCAGCACGCAGATCTCTGCCCCACGCTGCCACAAAGCCCGCAACCAGGCCAGCACATCACTCACCATCTCATTTATGTGGGCATTTCCTCACTCTTAATAAGTCATTTTGACTGCTCCCCATATTATTGCTGCAATTATTATAATTATCTCAATCTACCCCCGCATATGATGAGCTTATCGTAATTTATGAATAATGTATTTGAAAGTTTAATAGGACAATTAAATATGACATTGTTCTCTAATTGTGAATAATGAGTTTCCAGGTTTTAGTATCCTCAAAACGGCAAGTGCAAAGGGAAAGAAACAAAGTGAATGACAAATGAGATGCACTAAATCCTCAAGGAGAGATAGAAAATGGTGTCTGATGAAATGAAAATACACATTTCTGGAGATGGATGGGTGAGTGTGTGTTTGTGTGTGTGCGAGAGAGGCTCAGTCCTGCCTCCTACTGCGGCATTGCGAGTGCTCTTTCTCTCTGATTGGCTGTTGCTTTAAGACAGATGGCATGCCTGAAGTATAGTCCACTGATTGATAACTACCGAAGTTGGGTTACATTTGGCTTTTCACCGTCCATAAACTACACCAGCAGTGATTCATAGTGGAGTTGTAAAGCACACCTATTTTATCCCCTCTTTCTTTGTCTCTTCCTCTCTAAACCCTTTAGATCTGTCGCATATGTTACTGGTATACATAGCAAGACAATCTGTGTACCATAGAAAAACAGATTGACTCTCAGTGCTATACATCACACAACACTAATCTAATCAGACTACACGAAACTAATCAGACTTATGGTTTTAACTGACACCTGAGATTTGAATCACTTGACAAGCACAGCTTTCAAAACCTTTTTATAAAACAGCATTTTTTTCAGTGTAAATGTCAAAATTAGATCCAAAATGAATGTTCAATGGCAAATATGTTGAAAATTAGCCAATAGGCTGTTGATTCATTATTGGCATACTGAAGCCTCTGAAGGCATTCGTCCATCACCTTGAAGGGGCTCTGGTTTTCTCTTCTTTTTTTATGGATTTCCTTCTTAACATGAAATTTAGGCAAAACATACAGACAATTTTTATTATCTTTCCATTTGAACTGCTTATTTTGAGGATATTAATGCATGTAAACTGTAAATTTTGAATGCATATATTTATTTCAAAACTGAGAAAGCAAAGTCATGAACTAAATGCCACAAAACTCCAATGAGGTCAATTCAAGGCCTTGTACAAAGAGTTTAAAGTATCCAAAAAGCAGACTTTTTCTTGTTATATTACCAGTGTTATATGAGAACACATGTTCATAAGTCACTCATTCCTCTTATGTCAACCTCTATAATCACAGGAGCTGAAGGAGACGGAAGAGCTTGACATTCAGCTGAAGGTGTTTAATGAAAATAAGGAGGAGGATTCCATCGAACTGTCTCACCGACTAGATGACATCCGTGCGGAGATGGAATATCCTTTTTACCGCTGCCTCGTGTGTGCGTACAGCCGCGAGGGCGCCCGGTGTGGCTCATGGGTCTAAAGCCAAGACCTCCAGTTCATTCGGAAGGGATTTGAGAATCAGGTTTTTTTTTTTTCCAATTCCAGTCCAGCCTTTGGCAACTCTGGTGATAAACAAACCTCTTCACATCAACACATGCACGCACCGCACACATATCCCAGCATCCTCCTCTGGCCCTGAGCTCATTATACTGACATTCCAGAGACACAGAGAGCAACCTCTACGCTCACCTCTCCTCTGTTTCATTCCCCCTCAAATCTGCGGATAGACTATGCTACGCGGCTATGGAAATCCGTTCACACTTATTTTCTCCCTGTTTCTACATCTGCATCTGACCCTTCAGGCCACAGCTGCGTACGTGGCAGCCATATGCAGTAGCTTCTGGATTTGTGTGTATCCTCACAGTACCCTTTATAAAGCAGCTTGAAGCCATTCGCTGAAGTCAGAAAAGCAGCATTTTTTTATGTTGTTATAGTGCTGATTTTGTTGATGGTTTTTATCGTTTCACCCTCTTTCCATAACCTCTCAGAGAGAAAGCTTCGCTGAAATGATGGAGAAGCCAGAGTTTTAGTTCAGGCTGTCTGGACTAATGATTTTCGTGAGCAGCCAACTGTGTAAGAGACACAACATTTGTCTCTAAGGACAATTTGCCATTGATCTGTAAGTGCCTTGTGTAATATGCGTGTCTAAGCAACGGTGTCTGTCTTTCTCAGTCCTTTTCCCCTTCTTCTCTTTCTAAACAACAAACATCTTTCAGTCCCGCCCTTCTAGTTTTCAGTCTGGCTGCTTTATGAATATTTGCTTACATTTACCTATAGAGATAATATCTATATGTACGTATTTTCGTATTCATTTATTTGTTTATTTATTTCCAAATATATATGTGTGTGTGTGTATATATATATATATATATATATATATATATATATATATATTTATATTTCTAAAGTTATAGACATTCTACTGACTATAACTTTGGAAGTGCATGTCAACTTATTCTACTAATACTATAATGAGATTTAGTTGACATGTAGTTGCAAAGTTACTTAGTATAACATCTAAAGTGGACTATCGAAATAAAGTGTAACATATAATAATAATAATAATAATAATAATAATTATTATTAGTGGTAGTAGTAGTAGTAGTAGTATAAATATAGCACTTCTGGTCTGGTTTAGTTAAGGCCACTGTAGTGACTTCAGGAAGCTGTTGAATATTAATTGAAAGTTGGGCAGTGTGATTGATTGACCCTCCCTCTCTGTCTTTTGTATTGCTCAGCTCCATGCTGATACAGCTCATGTTTATGCATCACCTTCCCCAACAGTATATTACTGCAAACATGCCCAAAATACAAATATGCACAGACGTTGTGTGTCTGTGTGCACACTTGTGGCCCTGCTTAATAGAGAGAATGGCTTTCTGGTGCATTTTGATGGTTTTGAAGTGTGGAGAAAATAATTCACTTCAGCAGATCACCTGTGTTATCAGCAATAATGCTCTGAAGATGCTTGTATTCTTACACTGAGTTGACATAACATGGGATACACTCACAACTTTATGAGTAAATGAAATGATATGAGTTAATTAGAAAATGTACGGCAGTGCTGGGTGCAGATTGTTTTGCTGCAAGGGCAGTTTTTTTTAAGTGGCTGGAAGTCTTAATGTTCCATTTTATTATTGTTCCATAAATATAGAGCTGTATATGCAATATAGTATAGATTTTATTAAGCATCTCGGTTTATTGTTAATATTCTTTTAAAGAATATAGAATTTTCTAACCCAAGACAGATTTTCTTCAATTAAATTGAAACAGACCTGATGTACCTTTTTAGTTTTTTCCTCTAAATATTGACGATAGTCAGCTTTTTTATTTGTATCTCAGTGGAAGGAAAGGAGTGATTGTGGTGGCTCAAGAAAGTGTGCTCCAGTCCAGCCAGTGCATCACCCTGCAGTCAGCGTTTAAATATTTCAACAGACATTGTCAAAACCTACAGTACATGTAATGACTTGACTGGATTTTTCACCCACCTCTGCTCAGTGCAGCATGACAAATATACACACAATTCTGTCCATATATAAGTTATTTAATTTTATTAGACATTTAATTTATTTATTTTTATAACACTGTATTTTTAAAGTGAGTGTTGTTATATTAACTCCATTAGTAGAAACAATTAACGAACTACCGAGTGCTACTGTTAATCATTATATGCTTTAGCTTGCCAGTTGCCACCTTTGAAAATAGATCGCCGGTCATTTATTTAACTCCAGAGAGGGTTGGGACATCAGTTCTTGATATAATAATAAAAAAAAGAAAACTATGATGACTATCTGATCTTACATCTCTTTTAGACATGGGAAGCCACTGCCCTTTCTCCTCAGGGAGAGGAGATGTTGGACATTTAATCAATACTCTGCAAGTTTAAGAGCACATTTTTTGTGTTTTGGAGACAAGCAGGGCAAACTGAAGATGAGATTTCAGTCCAGAAAATAAATAAATATAAAAGGAAGTGACTGATCCATATTTTATTGCTTTAAATAATCAAACTTAAAGAATTTTCATGTTTCAAGAGTTTGATTCATGTCCAGACCCAGTGTACGAACTGGCAGAAGAGGTATTGCCTCTGTCACTTTTCTTTAAAACCTTGTGTTTACATATGTTAGCAAATTAGATCCCTAAAGATACTTAAGAATGCAGGAAGATAGCATCAGTTCTGGTTAGACTCAACCTTTGACTCAGTCCTCCATCTGAATTAAAACAAGCAAACGATTTCCAGTGAGGGATGGCCATTCACCTTTAGTTGTATTTCTTTCTCATCTTAGAATTATACCACTGCATTTTATGTAATTCCAGTCACTCTAGTGTATATGTTTTTTACACAATTTTATATGCATATGTAGAGAAATAGCATGTTTAGATAAACATTGTTTAATTACATGGCAAGCAATGTATGCAGTTTTGTCCTTAACCGTCTATGCACTGATATGGGTGAGGTGTACCATCTCCTGTCCAACATGGTGAAAGACACTGGCTCAGAACCATACTTCCTATCCATCCTCCAGCACCTGCTGCTCATCAGGAATGATTATTATATCAGGTAAGTGGTATCATATCTTTTACTTAGTATATATTCCATAAGTGTGACGGTAACAAGATTGCACCTGCTTATTGACTATGTTCTCAGTTTCTCTTGACTCAGCAAGCATTCTTGAGAATGAGAATCCACAGATTATAATTAAAAACAAATGAAAATAAATAATTTAAAGTGGGAAATATTTATTTGTGGATCAAATGTAAAGAAAAAATAAAATAAAATAATGTAATTTCAGCTAAATTAACTGTATTGTGCTATATAGCTGTGCCATTGTAATAATATAAAATTACTCATATCAAGATATACGATTTTAGTCATTTTTTGCTGTTTAACTATGTCTTGAATGATAATTTATTTAAAAGAGAGAGTTATTTTTCAGCCACACTCAGAGTTTGTGTGTCTGCCAAAAAGTGAAGAAATGATACTGATCATTTCAGTCCACTGTTGCATCAGACCTGTTGCTGAGGTAAAATATTTAATAAAGAGGGAAGAGCGAAGCGATGAAAGGGAGGGAATTTACCAGGGACATGTTGCTGCTCACTTTGAGCCGTGAATAATGTATTGCCTGGCTTGTTGGAAAAAGCGAGAAATGGAAAACACATTAAGCAAGTAGTATGGCAGATTCTCGTTCAGCGCCATCCCTCCCGCCTCTGTGTGTGTAACTCTGACGGCAGAAAACAGGATCACTACAAACGCTGATTAAAAATGTATGCACTTATTAAAGACTCTCTCCCATAGGAAAGCAAAATAACAAATGGAATCTCTTTAACGTCTCCAATTGTTTCTTTTAGACGCCAATGAGATTAAATGACGAGAAAATTAAGTCTCCTGCGCCTCAGATTTTTCTCTTGAGAAAAATACCCTAGTAATCCCACAGAAATCAGACTTTTTAATATCAACTCAAATATTTTTCTTCCCATTTAGAAATTTTACAAGAAAAATCTGATGCAAAGTACATGATCCATCACTAAGAGCGATGTTTGAGCAATGACCCTTTTATCTGCATTAAAACATATTTCTCAAAGATGGATACACAGTTTTGTTTGTTTGCTTCATATGCATCTGCGTTACATGGCCACTCTATAAACTTCTCTTCACTGACGTCTTTGGTTGCTTTTGAACCTGGTGAGACGTTTTATGTAGATTGGATTGGCTGGTTGGGAAATTGTATGGCTATAATTTTAGATTAAAAGGATCCCTTGAGATCAGTGTGCGCTTTGATGGCCGAGTCTCCAAGGAGAGGGAGGGAAGAATAGGCTGGTGGCATCTCTCTACTTCAGTCCGCATCAGTCGACAACATCGCTCTTGTTCATGGGTGTTGGGAGGTACTCTGTTGATCAAAGCCGGCCATAAAGGAGAGCTGTCCGTGCCAATAGATTGCACCGTTTGATTTAAAGCCATTCTTTAATTACAGCAAAACAACCAGACACCTTTATCCTCATTTAACTCTGTGCCCTCAACTCTGTCCTTGGTTATTTGTATGGAAAGTTTTCCCACAATTTATTTAATAACCTTTTTTTAAAATGAAATAAAATAAACAGAACGATTTAATTACAGTTACCAATGTCCTTCAGCCCTCCAGCCTTCCTTTTTACTGCTTTTTAGAGCAGCGGAAGGCATAACTCTCTAAGACTCTCTAACAGAAGGTAGATCAGAGGGAGTGTATATGGAGCACATCATCTACTTTTGGCCGTGACTGATGTGAAGATTAGATGGGCAGTGTGGAGCAGGGGTTGGATGGGAGATGAGAGACAGACAGTGAAGGTGCCAGACTGAGAGAGAGAAGGAAAGAGCGGCTCCGATGAGTGGGACATATGCCGTCTCCTCTGGTGGGGTGTGACAGTTCTGGGTCAGTCGTCTCCTTCCTGGTTCTATCCAGCATGCGGCAGTGGTGGTAGCCAGGATGTTGAGAAAATAGGGCGGCTTATTGAGATAATGATATGGTGTACATCAGTGACAGGCGTAAGCTTCGGGCCTTGCCACTAAGCCGGGCTCGGTGACACTCTCAGCCCTATCAGTTCCAGCCACCCCGTCCGCCCCCTCTGCACGCTTATTACACATCGCTGCCGTGTCTCTTACAACAAGGCCTCGAATTGGCAAATTGTATGAATATGATTATTTGTTTGGTTATTTGAGTATGTTGTTTGTCATTGAGCTTGGAGAGACATCCAATTATGGTAATGTCCTAATAGCTGGTTTATCCAAAACATGTTCTTATATTTAAATGTTACAACAAGAGATGCAGTCCTCTATGATGCTATAATTCAGCTCTTTTATTTTTTAAAATATGTACCTTAGCATTTTGCAGTACGCTAAATGAGATTATTCCAATCAGAGACAGTGTTGTATTATTTATAAAATAATGTAATATTTATTAATATTTTGTTTATATTTTAAGTTTTCAGTTAATTTTAGTATTTTTACATGCTTTTGTACTTTTTAAATAAATATTACTATTTTGTAAATATTTTGTTGCTTTTGCTACTAACTGAAGTAAAATAAGTAATTTTTTTCCATCTGATATTCATATTTTATTTCGGCTTTTTTTCAGTTAATGAAAACTGTTTTAATAATTACAGTTTTCAGTTAATTTTAGTATTTTTACATGTTTTTTAATAAATATTTTTATTTCATAAATATTTGTGCCGTTGTAACTAACTGAAGTAAAATAAGTAATTTTTTTCTTGCATATTAGTTATTTATATTTATTATTTTATATTATTTGTTTGTGTATTATTACCTAAAATATTAAATGTGTCACCTTCTGTGGCTGAATTTAGCAGACATCTTGATTTTTCTTATTAGCAGCACACAGACCATAAGAGCAGCAAATAAAACTGAAATATGGAACATAAGAAAACATAAGCGCAAATACACACCTGTAGTGTAATTTATTACTTTGGGTCAACAAACTCTGCCGTTCATCCATTAGCTTATCTATATTCCCCTGCAGATATTGTTTATCAAACAAGAATGTAATGCTGTAGAATTAAGTGGCTTTAGCTAAGAGTTGTGGTGCAATTATTTAGCACGGAGACATTTTGAAAGTCATTCTCGTTCATTAGAATTCGAAAGCTTGTTTTGTGTGGAGAAGCCGGGAGAAGGGGACGACACATTTCTGGGAGGAAAATTGAGTACCTACACGAGACATTCAAGGTCATGCTTGGAACATAATTATTTGCCACGACGGAGCTCGGCTTAAGTCGACATTGTATTTGTTAAATGTCACTCGCAATTAAATTTGGTAATATAACTTGGAAAAGGTCACACACTAAGCGCCGTGGCAGTGTCTAGTCCCAGACCCATTTACTCCCCGTCCCGTCATTGTCACCCCTCCAAACACAAGGCCGTGTTTTCCCTGCCATTGTGCGACTAATTACACAGATTACACTGATTAGATTTGCGTCTCAGGTTTTATTGCTGCCCTTAATTGCCAAAGATGATTGCAAATTAGAGAGGGAAGCATGGAGGCCCGGATGTCGGTTTGTCTTCACCTTGAATGGACAAAGTCACCCGACCGCTCTCCGGCTGCGCACTTTGCCGTTAGTGATTTCATTATGTACCGAAGGAAGCCTTAATTCAATGCCGTGAAATACCATTAAAAGATATGTCTTACCAGATGATTTATGAAGAGCTGTCCTCGCAGGAATGCGCAAGGCGGTATTTTATATGAAGTTAACGGCTTTGTCTCTTGTCATACTCTGCCCCCTCACTCTAGCTGTACTCGTTCTTTTTATTACAGGCCCCAGTATTACAAGGTGATCGAGGAGTGTGTGTCCCAGATCGTCCTCCACCGCAGTGGGATGGACCCTGATTTCGCCTACAGGGAGCGACTGGATGTGGACTTCAGTCATCTCATCGGTAGGTCTGAGATTAGGTCTCTTGGGTCTCGAAGAAAACGTCTTTGCATTGAACGCCACACTAGACCTCAGCGTAGTTCCTTTTAAGTTATTATTCATTGGTACAACTCAGTTTTCCAGACTATTCAATTCTGTCTTGAACTGTATGGCCATTTGATAAAGTGGCCAGAACATTTCGGAATGAATAAAAAGGAGTTTCAGGTTTCGTTAACCAGCTTTAGGTAAAAGCGAGAGAGCAGTATTGAGTTATATCACTTAAATGAAATCCGCCAGAAAGATTTTTGGGGCTTAATGGGATGTCTAGAGCATGATTATAACAATCCTGCACTGGTTCACACTACATTCTGTCTAACATAACTGAAATCATGCTGCGCTGAGGGAGACGCAACTGCAGTTGATAAAAGTTTGCGATTTCCTGGAGTAGATCTAATTATCATTCCCCGGTCCCCATGAGAACCCTGTCTGAAACACCTGCACTCACCTGACATGTAAGATAAGGTACACTCATTATGCATAAATAAAACATTATCTGCAAAACCTGGCTGGCATGTCATGTCTTATAAACACAACATGACTTCAGCTGTAGCGGTTATATTCGCAGTCCTGGACTTTTTTCCATTTGTTTTATGATTAAATGTTTTGGGGGAAAGCATTTGTTGCCAACTGTTTTCTCATCCAAGTTCTTGGACACCAAAGGAATTAATAAAATAAGGGTGATGTAAATTTTCATCCTCTTTTTTTTTTCTTCTTTGCCCCTCTTTTGTGTTTTGTCACTAACACTTTCGTAACTTGCCAACAAAGGCTCATTAAAAGTTTTCAGACCCATCTGCAGAAACAAAAAAATGTTAGATTTTCTCACTTCTTCCCTTACTTTAATGAGTTGAAAACAGATTTTGTGGGGTGCCATTTTTAAATTTACATCTCAAACCTCCAGAACAGAATACAAATCTCCAGAGGGGAGGGGGGAATGAGACACTGACAGGTTCATTTTATTCTGTTCGCATTTTTGTTCTTTTGATTGTCTTCATTCGGTGTCTGATGTGGAATCTTAAGCATCGTGTTAACAATGCACCTTGTAATTTGCATATACTTGTGTGTTTTGTGCGTTTTCATGCACCCGGCTGTTTGCGTATGACAGATCAGTGCGTGGATAATGCCAAAGTGGAAGAGAGCGAGCAGAGAGCGGCTGAATTCTCCAAAAAGGTGAGTCTATTAATCACCCTGGGTGCCGCTATTGGTATGCAACCGGGCTGCTGTCACCAAACTTTTCTCCCATGAGCTGTGAGACAGCACATTGATTGTTCTCGTCTGATCAATAGCTGGCAGCAGAGCAACATGATCTGTATCAGTGCAAGCAGAATCAATGCTGATGCTCCAATCTGCAAGCTTGTTTGTGCCATACTGGGAACACTATTTACAGGCACCACTTCAAATAGTGTTAAAGGCCCCAATGAACAATATTGTAATTTTTTTTTAGTTGAAACATTTCCTCTGGAGGTTCATGAGGATGCTGAGCTAACACTTGCTGGTGTTGTCAGTGAAGCCAAGAGCTGTATCCCACGATGCTTTGAGAGTGTATCCATGCTCTTGCTCAGCTTCCTGCCCAACTCTGCCAAATGTCAGCCAAACTTCTGAGGCTTGCAGTTTAATGGCAAAGTTACACAAATACTACTGGGTAGCTGAAAACACTGAGTCTCACTCACTGACTGTGCATATGCTTTTCATTGCAGCTGTGTACTAATGCTGTGTATCATTTTTTTTATACACATATAAATTTAATAAAATTTGATGCATCTAATATTTATATGCACACTGTCATCCATTCAAAAGTTTGTGTTTGGTAAGATTTCTAAAAATGTTTTTGAAAAAAGTCTCTCATGCTCACCAAGGTTGCTTTTATTTTTTTCAAAAATTAAATGAGTGAAAACGGTAATATTGTGAACTATTATAACAACATTTTTCTACTGTAATACATTTTAAAATGTCATTTGTTCCTGTAATGGCAAGCCTTAGTTTTTAGCAGCCATTATTCCAGTCTTCAGTGTCACATGATCCTTCAAAACTCATTCTAATATGCTGTTTTGATGCTCAGGAAACAATTTTTTATTGTTTTTATCAATATTGAAAATTGTGTTTATATATTTATAATAAGATATTTGTGGAAACCTTTTGATACGTTTTTGATGACTAGAAAGCTCAAAAGGACAGCATTACAAAATGTGTTGTAGCACTTTATTTTACAGTACGTGTACTTCCCTGGTACATACATGGTAAATATCTTGTACCTACAGGCAAGTGAGTGGTAACACAAGTTACTTACCTGGAGTGTATGTACATGGTAACAAATAAGAAACATGGCTGTACTTAACAGTCACACATGCTAATGATATGTACATGGTAAATGTGTAGCACCTATGGAAAATTGTGGTATTATGTGGTAACAAACAAGGCATACTGTTTTTGGTATACATGTGGTAAATATGTAGTACTTACAAACAAGTGTGTGTAATAACGGTCACTTACAGGTAGTGTCAGTATATGGTAACTAATAAGACACATTACTATACTTACTAATGGCATGGTAAATGTGTAGCACCTACAGAAAAATGTGGTATTATGTGGTAACAAACAAGACATATACTGTACTTGGTATATACAGTATGCTTGGTAAGTCCTAACCTTACCTAATAAAAAGAGGACTGTTTTTCAGTTGCTTGTGTAGAACTGTTAATGCTAAATTGCTCTCCACAACAGTGCTTACAAAGTTTGAAGAACTGGTAATTCCTGTGTAATGTTTATGTAAAATGGTCCACTTTATTTTACATATACTTTTCCATTACATATACTATACCAAGTACAGTACGTGTCTTGTTTGTTACCACATAATACCACATTTTTCTGTAGGTGCTATACATTTACCATGTACATATCATTAGTATGTACAGTAATGTGTCTTATTAGTTACCGTATATGGATACTGTAAGGACGTGCCTGTTTGTACCCACTTGTCCGTAAGTACTACATATTTACCATGTATATACATTAGTAAGTACAGTAAAGTATCTAATTAGTTACCATGTACGGGCACTACCTGTAAGTGACCGTTCTTACCCACACTTGTCTGTATGTACAAACTAATTACTATGCATATACGTCTGTTAAGTACAGCCGTGTTTCTTATTTGTTACCATGTACGTACACTTCAGGTAAGTACCTTGTTACCACTCACTTGCCTGTAGGTGCAAGATATTTACCATGCATGTACCAGGGAAGTGCACATACTGTAAAATAAAGTGCTACCAAATATTTATATTTCAAGTAAATAACGCCAATATCTTTGTGATTTTGATCCATTTAATGCATCCTTGCTAAATAATTACTGACCCCAAACTTTTAAACAGTGGGGTATATGTCAATTATGGATTATTTAGAACCATATTCATCAACGTTATATTAAGCAAAATTGGTGTGAGATCACTTTATAACTGAATGAGACCCAGACATAAGTTGCAGCTAGTAAAAGCTTAGTCTTGGATCAAGATTATATTGATAGTGAAGGTGGAGAGACGTGCTGAATGTGTTGATGCCTCCTGTGGTTGATGGAATCCGCATAGTTTCGTCAATGTTTTTGTATGTGTGTTATTGTCTTCAGTTCGACGAGGAGTTCAGTGCACGGCAGGAGGCGAAGGCCGAACTGCAGAAGCAGGAGGAGAAAATCAAGGAGCTAGAGTCTCAGATCAACACCCTGCAGGCCCAGGTAACAACACTTGCACCATAACTTACTGTACATACTCTTTTCTCCCTCATCATCACTTTAGGTTCACGAGCAGCCCCATAGGTGTGACCCATTCAGCTGCTCTGCGCTCTGTACCCAAGGGTATCAAACACAGGTTAACGCTAATGGAAGCTACCACCGATGCCATGCCCCATGTGTTCACCTTTAACATGCATAGTTTACCCTTCCATTGGCACTGATTATACCGCAGAAGAGAATCTGTGCTTTGTTGTACTCTCAGAGGCTTCAAATCCACTGAGGTTTCTCTTATCTTCCCTTATGAGAGCTTTGTGGTTCACGTTGCCTTTATCCTACAGATCCGTGAAGCAACACGCCTACTTGTTCCGGTTTCCAGACTGCCTTTTTTCACCTCCCAACTATTCTCCAATGGCTATTAGACTAGCAGGCATTAAATTATTTGTCTCCATCATAAAACCTACTTGACGCTCAGAGCTTCAGCTCATCAAATGCCCTGAAAATGAGCTATACAAGCACATTAGGATCACTAGTACTTATTTTCTGTGTTGTTAGGTCATATGAAGCAGTTTTTCTCTCTCTGCTTCAAATGGTAATGCAACTTCTAATGTGGCGGCGAAGGGAGAGACTCTGCTAATTTGGTCAAATTGAAACCTTTTTATCTTTTATCATGAATGCAATGTGCTCTAAGTGGGCATTTTAAGACTTTTGGGATTGTATGATTTAATAAAGGGCCAATCTCCCCCTCAAATTGTTGGATTTGATTTTTCTCAATTGCTCCATCGCAGCCTGTTCCTAGCTATTGTATCAACGCTTTGAGGGATTGCGTTACGTCTTTGGCTCTCACATCATCGTTCCTGTCAAGAAAAACCCTTAGTCCTTCTCCCGCAAAATGACTGCTATTTCCTACCAAACCCAATTTGAAACATTTTAGATTTTAGTGCTGCCTTGGGACAAAAGAAGTAGCTTGCTTGCTAGCTTATGGAGTTTAATAGGAGGGGGAAAAAAGTATCACCATTTGTGAAGCGCCATCCATGGCATAAATAGTTTTCCAGAAACCAAATATATTGCGGTCGGAAAAGCCAGCACTTTGTCTTTCTGTTTACTTACCTCTCAGCTTTTCCAAGCCCTATTGCCCCCCAGCTTCTCCCAACAAGAGCCTCCCCACCTTTAAACTGAGATGAGTTGCTGTCATTAAGGACCCTGGCAGCTTGGACCACCATTCATTCTCACAGATTTACCAAATGGGCACATTAGTGGAGGCGGAGCTGGAATGGGTTCCTCCCCGTGCAAAGCGGAGCATCTCAGAGCCCGACACTTCATTTGTGTGCAGTCCTCACCCCTGCACTTCATCTGCCCCGAGAGCCGAATCACGGCACGTTACCCACTCTGCCTCCCTCCTTTCCTCCATCTGCCTCGTCCATCACTTTCGCAACTCCTACACATATTCATGAGCCCAGGCCTCTCTGCACTTTGCTCCTCATCAGTCACCATCATCCCTCCTTTTCTACACTCATTCATGCCGAGCCATATTGCGCGCACCCAATGCGTCCCTCCTCACGGACACCGCAACCCGTTAATGACTGCTCACCTGCTCTCTCCTGCTTTGCTTTCCTGGACCACAGTGTCATTCGGCTGTTGTTTTTCCCTGGGTGTCCTTCGATCTCCTTCTCTTTGAAGCTCAGTCATCTCCAGCACAATAACAGATAGAGGAGCGAAGCGGAGCCCTGGAGAAGCATACTCTTTCCAAATGTGTGCTCTGAAGGCACATTTAAAGCTTTGGCTCCAGAACATTCTTGCATCAACAGACTTCTGGTGCTTCTGGTAGAAGGAACATATAATGTGCTCGCTAAAGAAGCACCAGGATATTAGCATCAGAGTCTTGCACATATCCCGTGGGTGTTTTGGCATATCTCAAAGGGATATAAACTCATAGGTTGTCATGCGCAAAGCTGACAAATTGTACCCTTTATTAGACAGCCGGTGTAAAACTCTTCTCCCACTACAGTTTCAGTGTTGTCAGGTTGTGGGTGCACAACACATCACTGTGAAAACTGACTGCGCTCACCCACACTTGAACCCATTTGCTGATTTGTTCTTTGGTCGTCTGGTACAGATGGGAAGTAGAACTTGGTTTCGAAACACATTGTACTGAAAAAATGTAATTTAAATGAATTATAATAATTTTTATTTTATTTTTATTAGATTTCATAATAACAAAAGGTTCAAAATAACATTCTCTCCAAAATAAGCCTCGGTTGGTTGCATTATGATGTACGTTTCAAGAGTTTTGAGCTGAAAAGCATGACTGTTAGACATTTTCACATTATTCTGTGCTATTAGGGTGACTGAGGTTTAAGGACAACAAAGAGATGACAGCAAAGACATGCTTATCAACAGATTTGCCTTTAACATAATTCAGAGGAACCAACGCAACAGCTCATGCGAAAATAATAGTCGGATGAGCTCATCAAAGCTGTGGTACAGAAAATTTCGGACAGACTGAATGTGAAATAGAAAGAATAAAATAATAAAAGAGCTTTGCACTTTCATTTCATGTATTTTTAAGAGTTAATGAGAGTGCATGCATTATTAGGCCTTCTGCTCAGTTGTTCTGCCAAGCCCAGTTTTAAATAAGCATGCAACCATATTCTCTCTTTTCATTTTGTGGTGGATTGATATTTCCCCTTCTTGATCTGACTGCAGTCGGTAATTGCGTCATATTAACAGCAACAAAGTGCAACACATTTCTCCAGGGTTCCTTGTCCCTTTCCTCTTGGACATTCAGCAGGAAGGGAATAGTGTCAAAGATGTGGAATCGAATGGTAGCTCGCTTAATAATTCAGAACCCAAGCAATACTGAGGGTGAAATCTTTTGCAGCACCTGATAGGTTTCAGAAAGCTCTGCGGTCAGCTGTCTGTACCAACATGGGACTCGTAACATTATGGTGCAGTGCAGGGCTGGACCTGCATCTTATTGCCACTGCTGGGATGGATTTGGCAAGGAGTCTGGCAGTAATGATGCCGATAAGGACAGCACTTCGCTTGAATCATAGAGCTGGTTGCCATGTGCCCTGCGCTGTTGCCATGGTCAGTATCAGGGGACACAGCTCAGCCATTCATCTTTACAAGCTGATTCGTTTGAGATGTAGTGCATGTGTGCCATCTCTCTTTCTCTCTCTCTTTGAGGAAACGATCACAAGGAATATGAAGACGCTGCTGTTCTTCTTGACAATGTTCAATGTGTTGGCTGCTGTTCTGCCCTTCATATCGTCAAAAATAAATACAGCTAGAAAAACAAAAACAACAAAGCTTACTAAACACTACAAGCAAGCACAGCATTTCAAATGTGATCAAAGTTTTCGACTGTCTTCACCAAAAAGGTATCCATCTTCTTTTCCATTACAAGTCTTTAATATTTGATTCCGCCCTACGTGCAGTATGGGGAAACCTCACCATATAAGTGTATTTTACAGGCAGTAGAGTATGCTTCCTCTGAATGAAAAGAGGCTAAGATGTTATTTTTCCCCTTTTTTATTTTTAAAAGTGGGTGCTCATAGCAAGTTCAAAGCGGGAGCAAAGCATCACTGAATCTAAGTGCTTGAGCTAAATTCATGGAGCGCATCATAAAGCAGTGAAATGATGGGAAGGACTTGAAAGGACAGGATTCCAGAAGCAACTCTAAAAGATGCACAACAACCAATTTACTGCATTTCCTACTCTTGTGCCTCAAACTTTTCTTTGAAATGGACGCTGTTGGAACAAAAGCCTCGTGGAAATGACTGAAGCCAATGGAGTGCAACACTCTGGTTCCAGAAGTAAAAATTATATTAATTTTATTCATAGGGGAATTGATTGTTAATGATAACTTGAAAGCCTTTAAATACTTTTTCCCCATTCCAGTCCTATAAAACACTTTAACTCTTTAACACTGATTCCAGGTATCCTGAGAGGATGGGCAATATAATTTATTTTATTACATTTCCTGAATCCAAACAAAACAGAGCAAAATGTCCCTAAGTATTCAACCCCAATACAAACTAGATAAAAAAGTTTGTCGAGACAAACTTTAAGTTGGCTTGAGAAAGCCGGACCAGAAAGTTTAAAAAAGTTTGAAAAGTATAAAAAAGTT
>JAFVLL020019049.1:59242-92949 GCA_021397915.2 Tor tambroides
ACGCATTTGGCTCTAGGCGAGTGTTACCTTTGGACTCTGAGTTACAGGATACTCTGGATGAAAAAAAAACCCTCTACCCTGCAAACAGATAACCATTCCATCACATACAAATGTAGATTCGCACACATTCACTATACCACTCGTGCAATACTTGTCAAATTGCTCCTCTGAGAGCCCAAACACTTGACAGGTGTACATTCCAGAAGAGTCTACCGGTCACATCGACCGACCTGCCATTTATTTATTACATATGCAATGTGACTACCTGCCCCTCAGGAATTGCTGTGTCCCAGTTTCCCCAGTGAGAGGATCAGGCGGTGGGCTCAGGCTCCTTTGAGCGCTGGCCCCTACTTGGCTCTCAGGAGGCGGTGCTCTGTGCGCTAGACAGGCAGATGCTCAGTGCTGCTGAGGGAACCGGTGCCTGGAGGGAAGGCCATAGCGGCCCCAAGTCATCCATCTGCTTTTATCAACTCTTATTTAATGCATGCGAGGAGCCCCTCCACCCCTATCTCTCCCTCTCTCTCTCGCTTTCTCTGATTTTTTTTGACTTGTTTTAATGCACTCTTCTAAAATTGAAAAGTCAGCTGCTGTAAACACTCTGTCTTTTATCCTCCACTCTCCTTTGCCCCTGTCTCACCCACTAGTTCTGATGGGATAAAACATGTAATGGTGATAAAAGCATGGGCCTTTGGGTGTAGAAGTTGAACGGGAGTGGTTGAGGTGAATGTTTGGCTCACAGTGGTCTCTTAAGATGCCCTTTTCTTGTCTCTGAATATTTTTAATCCCTTCACAGGTTGCGGCGGGACATGGAGCAGCTGGTGCTGTTCCTCCACCACCACCGGGGGGGATTGCACCTCCGCCTCCTCCTCCACCTCCTCCACCACCACCAAGTGGAGGCATTCCACCTCCTCCGCCTCCTCCTTGTCCTGCATCTCTGGGACCTCCACCTCCTCCACCTCCACCCGGCTGCGGACCTCCACCACCTCCTCCACCTCCCGGAGGAGGCCCGCCCCCACCTCCGGGTATGCCTTTGGCTCCTCCTCCACTCGTTGTCCAGCTGCCTTATGGACTGGTGCCCAAGAAGACCTACAAACCTGAGAGCGTCATGAAGCGGGTGAACTGGTCCAAGGTAAGACAGTGAACATCACTGGAGCTTAAATGGTTTAAAAACACACGTGTTCTGAGAACCACATAACACACTCCAAGGTCAGCAGTAAATTGCAAATAGTGGCAGTAATTTAGCCTTCCCAGCGTGTAAGAGGAAGACAAGAAGAAAGGATGAAAAAGAGAGTGCGACTTTTTCAGTGGGAGTTGATGGTCCAAAGCCTACGAGTACATGCAGCTTATTAAAAAGAGCATTGAGCCATGAGACTCACGACTCGCCACTCTGCCTCTCTTTCAAGATATCGGGCTGTAAACTATTTCATTAGATCAAGTGCCCTTGCGCACACATTCTGGTCATAATTGAATACATTTCTGAGTTAAAATGAAACAAAACACAAATATATAAAACAATGTTGCGTAATCCTCCATCGCATTTAAATGCGATTTCTATGGGTCAGCTTCTTCACATCATCTTTTTCCTTTTAACTCTCAATCGTTAATTTACCCATTGCCTTGGGGATTTTAACAGTCTGAAAACTGGATTAATTTATTTGTACTTTTTCGTGCTTCTGCTTGACCTTGTCTTTAACTTCTTTATGCGTCAGTGCAGAGAGGATACACTCAGTCCTATAAAAAAAACTTTGTAACAAACTGAATTAGCAATCAAAATGGTATAAATCTGGGCTACTTAAAGGTGGGGTAAGAGATTTCTGGTAGCCAATGTTGATATTTGAAATCACCAAAACAAACACACCCTGACCCCAAAAGGGTCTCGCCCCTAATTTAATACCTCCACCCCACACATACGTATGTAACCCAGGCAACGATTAGTTCTGTGAAACAAAGCAAAACCAATGTTACACTGTGTCTATGCCGGATGCAAGCGTCGCGCCAAAATACTATAGAAGTCATCATAATCAGTGATGCTGTCTACACTGGATGCTGTGCTGCGCGACAAATCTCCGAGAGAAAACTGCTGCCGCGTTCTGTTTATGACATGCTGACACAAATTTCAAATGATTTTCAATGGCTGCTTTATCTCGTCCACTGTAGGCAGACTTTAGCTGTTGCGGCGCGTCCGGTTTAGACAACGGTGTTAGTCACCTATCGAGAAGAAACGAAGCAACCTCGGCGTCCGATCGCAGGCCTTCCGCTCCTTGAGTTCTCTCCAGCGCTGGAAAGATGATCTGATATTTATACGGGTCCTACTTCTTGCCTTATCGTTCCGCAGACGTTTTCCTCTTTTGTTTTTTATCTCTATCTTTCTGTCGCTCGGCTCGGCTGATGCCCGTTATTTATAATATTATATTGTATGTTTTCCATGTTGTATTAAATACTTTATGTCAAAATAAATGTTTGTGGTTACCAAGGCTGCATTTATTTGATCAAAAATTATGATATTATTGCGATCTAAAATAAAACATCTTTTTAAATACATTTTTTTTTTTTTTAAATGGCAAAACTAGATTTTCAGTAGGCATTACTTCAGATTTCAATGTCACATGATCCTGTTTTTTTGTAGAAACACGATCCCCCCCACGATGAATATATTGTTTAAACTAGTAATAATAATAATAATAATAAACTAACTGTCCCCCAACATTCAGACAGTAGTGTGTGTGTAATAAAACTAATAATAATACTACTACTAATAATAAATACATTTATTTTATTTCATTTTAATATTTGCTTGTTTTATTTTGAATAGACTCTAGCCAAAAAGTATGATTATTATTCACAAATGAATAAATAAGTTTGGCATCGGCACAGAAACTGTTTCACATTTTGTAATACAGTGCTTGAGTTAAGAACTCTGTTTTCTGTTTTGTTATAAATATGTTAGGGTTAGGCAGGTTTGAAGCAGTTGCAAAATAGCTGAGCCAATAAAATATTAAATATAGTAAAATATTGAAGATTTAAATAATAGCACCTTATTTATTGTCTTTTGTACTCTCAGACAGACTGGACAAGGTGATGTCATGCGTGGTAATGCTTAGATCTCTCAGGTGTCATTATGCTGATGTGACGGTGATAGGTGATGGAGAGAGTGCGAGAGGATGAAAATGAGAATGCTAATCAGTTTGATTCTTGCTATTTTAAATCACCCACTGGAGACCCCTCCATCTCTCACAACAGAGGAAGATAACAGTCAGACAGTGAAAGCAGCCGGCAGCAGTAAAGTCGGGAAACACTCCAGCCCCTGCACTCCTCCCGATCTTTCCCTAAAGCATGTAACGGACTTTCAAATAGCCACATCGGAGATTGTTGCCTGGAGGTGCTGTAATGTAATTTCTCCAACCGTTAGAACACCCACACAGGGGAGCCGCACTCCTTTATGGAAAAGTAAATGATTGCTCGCATCTGCGGCTAAGACCGTTTGGAGCTGCTCACTTTCTGCACAGAGATGGGTGTAGCTGCCCAAGGCGAGAGGAAGCTACAGTATTTCTCTCTGCTGCTTGAGCGTGAACAAGGTCACCCTGGCTGAGCCTTGTGTTAATTACTCTGTTTGGAGGAGTCATGGTTTTTTCACAAGTGCGCTTATGAAGCAGCGCACTAATGAGACTGTTCGTTTCTCACTCTGTCAGTCTCTCTGTGATTTCACCGTTCCACTTGGACTTAGAGAGACTGTAAATGCGATCTGATACTATCCAGTAATGTGAATCATCATCAAGAAAAGTAGGCGCCAGGATGAACAACTAAATGGAACGTAGTTGATTGTCTACCATTACCTTTACCAGAGTGTTTCACCATGTTACTACATATTCCTAATCCTAAAAACTTACTAAACATTATGAGGGAATAATTATATCTTGCCTAAATGAAATGAAATGAAATTATCATTTTATTTGGCTAGCTAGGTAAGACTTTCAGGCACAAGCAGACCACTTATAATTCTGTAGTGCAGACGGCCTAAGTGAGAGGGGGTGGCGATGCTACTCAAAGCAAATAGTTCCACAATCAATTTACAGATTTATTCATGAAAACACTTCATACAAGAATAGGCTTATTAAATAATCGAGAGACATTTCACCACATCTTTGGACTTCCTGTTTTCTGCTCCTGTCATGACGTGCAGTATCATTTTCTTTAAATTATTATTGAGGTTGAGGAAATTACCATATCTCATTTATAATGAAAGAGAATGCAAACTGTTTTTTATCCATAAATCTAGTAACTCCTAGTGATGCTCACAGTTTCTAGCTATTGTATCAAGATTCTAATTATATCCCACTGATCTCTTGAAAATGGTGATATGCACAGATACGTATATGCTGTTGGATATAGTTTTCTACCGGTTGGGCTGCAATTATACAAATTGCAACAACAATGTACACTGAGATTAAGAAAGAAATGTCTTCTCAGGTGTCATTTCATGCCAAACGTAACCCGTCATTTTCTTTTCTTTTGGGTTTGAATGATGATGTGTTGATTGCAGAGCAAAAGAATAAAGAAAAAAAAAAAACCCTGATTGATACATTACACCTTGGGGTGACAGAAACTGAGGTTTGATACTGACATTAAGAGGATGACAGGTAGTGAAATCTACCTATTTAATATGCAGATCTCTATCTGTCTGCCTGTCTGTCTATAAAAAAAAGAAGAAATCAAGAATCTGTCTTCAGGCACTGACTAGTCAATTTTAAAAATGTAATTTTACCCTGCAAAAGTCTTTCCTTCATCCTGGTGCTACTGTGCTTTGGAGAAACTTTACTAAAGATGCTGGTCCGGTAAACTGGAGACTGTTTTATATGTATGGAGAGTTCTTTCAATTTTCTCTCAGAAAAAGACAACAATAGCTTTAAAGTCTTAGGTTTCAAATTCTAAGCATGCCGACACCTAATTTATTGCATACACACATGTTGGCTTTGACTGTGACGAGTAGCACAGTTGAATTCTCTTATGCTAGTGCCGTAATGAAGCGGAGAGAATGAGGCAGAGATGATGAGGGGGAGGAGGTTACTATATGTAAACCGTAAGGGAGAAAATACATAGTTTAAACTGCCACCTCTCTCCTCTAGTTTACATCACTTTGATCCTGATTCTAATCCCACACATAAACAGAAACACACACAAGGGATGTGCAAATATTTTCTAGAATATGAACAACATATTTTCACAGTATAGTTGCTGGGTTGTCTGGGCAGTTAGTAGGCTGATCAATTGTGAGGAAGTCCTAATTACATTATCTGATTGGTATCTGGTGGGTTTTCCTTAAGAAACATATTAGAGGTATATTATTCATATACTGTAAAATGCATTCTTCAATTAAACTCAATAAATTCAACACTCATGGCATGGAATGTTTAAAAAATACATTTCTGCATACACTACCAATTAAAAGTTTGGGGTCCTTAAAAATTCATACTTTTAGTCGGCAAGCATGCATTAAATTGATCAAAAGTGACATTAAAGTCTCTGTGAACTGGAAGTTGCTACTGACTTTAATATTGTAATGTATATAAAACTGAAACGGAATATTAAATTGAGGGTGGTGTTTTATTTTAGTGCTTCTCCTCACCATCTCTCTCTCACAGCAAACTAATGGTATTATTAAAGCAAATACTAAACTATTATGCCTAAACTGTCAGTCTGATGTCATCAGAGAATTTTTTTTTTTTTTTTTTTTTTTTAGATTTTAGATTACAAAGACAAACATTTTTTTTTTTTTAGTGGAACTTTTTAATTGTTCATCTCAACACTAGCACTGTGCATTAAAAGAAGAAAAGTAAATAGTGTAAATGTTGATATCATGTGGACTTTAAAGACTGTTACGTTGTTGCAAAAAAAACTATTTAAAATTAATGCTTGTTACATTTTTTAAAAAGTTCTACTCATAATAATAACTTGTTGATCTAACTCACAAATAATCCTGGATAAAATGTATCACATTTCTTAAGCAGCACAACTGTTTTCAGCATTGATATTAACTGTTTCTTGAGCACCAAATCAACAAAATTAAGTTGAGTGATGTATGAATCAGGTATGCATGCTTTTGTGTATACGTGTGTGTGTGTGTGTGTGTGTGTTTGTGCTTAAGTGTGCAGTGGTGCTTGGTTGCTCTATTCCTGCTGGTGTTTGATGGAGTTTTTCTGTGCTTGCAGATAGTGCCTCAGGAGATGGCGGAAAATTGCTTTTGGCTCAAAGTCAAAGAGGAGCGATTTGAGAACCCGGACATGTTCAGCCAGCTTTCACTGTCCTTCTCTTCTAAATCCAGAGGTAAGGACAGCCTGCTTTGCCTCTTCCCCTAATCACATAGGCACACGTAGTTTCAGCTACGCTGATACCCACTTTTATCCATCCAAACATTGGGAAACCAATCGTCTCTGTGAAATCTTAATTATCTTCATGAAGCTGTCTCAGTTTCCACCGACTTCCCCTTTTTAGGCAGTCTCTACAATCAGATTAAGTAAGCGTTTAGCTCTGTGCCAATTAGCAGAGCTGCAGAGTTGGAAGTGCACTTTACATGTCAGCACAGAGTCAGTTTACAAAGCATCCCTCTTCCTTCACGGGAACCGTACTCTAAGCGGCTGTGGGTTTCGATAGGAGCAGAGGACAGACATGCTTGGTTAGCTTGGCTGCCTTTCCGCTTCACTGGATGCCCCCCGAGAGACAGTGAAGAAGAAAAGAAAGGGAGAGAAAGTTACAGTACAGAGAGTTGCACTCTTGTTTTGGCCAGTTTGTTTCTCCGTTTGCTTCCCTTGTTTATTCACACTGCTGGAGAAGGATAAAGTGGATGTTTCCTTCGGCAAGGCAGTAAGTTGAACCTTTGACAGTGAGTGGCCTCGGTAGATTTTAATGCCTGTTTCATAAAGGGGCATTGCAGAAGGCCTGTCAGACATTGAGCACAATTGAAGAGTCTGCTCATGTGTGCAGTGGCGGTCAGATGATCAGTCATTGAAGTGAACTGATCTGAGAGCAGATTGACCGCGGTCTGTGGAGTTTGCTTGCGTTAGCCCACTGGCAGAGCTCCAGATAACTCCTCTTATTCTCCAGTATTGACATAAAATCGGCCTGTTAAACTCCATCCAGCAACACTTCAAGCATAATGTGGTGGTTTAAGACGTGCAGAAGTGCATATGACTCTTGAATTTAACCTCTGCTGATTACTACTGGGGTTTGTACTTCCTCTTCTGCGACGCTGACAAAAACACAGCCTGTTCCTGTGTAGCCAAGCACCTTTTTTAGATATAATTGTGTTTAGGTTTCAGTCGTCTACACTTTGTATTGTTTCTTACAGTTTTTCTTTGCAAAGGTGTAGGTTTTATAAGTAAGAGTTGAGGAGTTCCTCAGGGACCCATCTTTGGCTCAGTTCCTATCAATTACGCCTGAAGCGTACCCACTGACTCGACTCTCCCCAGGTCTGTTTTCTGAATCCTAACTGAACGTCTTCATGAATGAAATATGCTTTTCTGTGTTTGATAGTTGCAGGAGTTCTTTTAAGATGAAGCTAGAATTCAGCGACTCAAGCTTTGAAGTGAGTAAGATGTGATTTGGACCCATTCTGGGAACTTTCACGAGTAGAACCTTACTTCCTCGTACCACTTTTAATTCAAAGATTATTAACCAATGGTAAACCTCACCGCTCCAAGAGAGTGGAAGGGAAGAGATAGTGATGTTATACCATTGGTAATCACACTGACTTTGAACTGTCTGCCATCTGATGAGTGTACTGCCAAGACTGCATCTCTAAAATATACTTTCACGGCACCAGTTGGAGGAGGAGGAGGTGGTAGGTGGTGTCTTCACCCTGTCTCCAGCGTTTTTTGAGACTAGGTGCAGCTGGCAGTCTCCAGGGATGAATTACTTTATAAGGCTTCGCAGATGCTCCTTTTGCCTCACGCTATAAATCCTCATAGCAGAGCTGGCAGAGCAGTCGTTGGTCAAGCTTTGCTTCATTTGTCTGCGCAACTGCCGTTTTATGTAGTGGTGAGTGTGGTCCGCTTGAAAGTGCCAGGGAAAAGCGCTCTCAACGACTCACTTACAGCTAAAGCGTTTATCTGGAGACCGCCAAGTAATGAACAATGAGTCGAGGAGGTGTAAACGTGTTCTTGCCCTCTTTAAATTATACAAAATAGGCCTCTGTTATCTAGTTTTCCCCCAGAGCGTTAGTCTTACTGGTGTTTGAGATTTGGTATTGATAGCTGCTCCACTTCACATTCCTCTTTTCCTTTATGCCGCAGCATCTCTTTCTCCCCCACTGCTCAAAGGGCCTGGTGTTAAATAGCTTTTAACAAAACAAGGATATAGTGATCAACAGGGATTTTAGATCTATGTCTTTCAAGAGATCCAGACTCCTACAGTATTGAAAAGTAGACTTTTTTGAGCTTCTGAGGAATAGGGCCAAACTACAGACAGAATGCAAGTTAAAGCAAGTGTAGCAAATTTAGCTTAAAAGGGAATTGTATATAAATAATTACAATTAATTATGATTAATTACAATTATTTATATCGGCTGACAGTAATAACTGTCGCAGAATTAAATTGCCATCAACTAATCTGTTCGTCCAGCGAACATTAAGTTCATATCAACTCTAAGAAAGGATATTTTCTTGGCCACAGAAAATACTTTTCTAAGTACTAATGCATTAGAGCATGTAGTAAGGATCAAAATCGTAAAGGGACATTAATATGCAAAGCAGAATCAGAAACTCATGTAATTTGTGCACACAACTTTTATTAACTAAACACTAACGCAGACTAGTCTAACAAACAAACAAACAAACTAACAAACAAACATACAATCACTCATACATGGGGAAAGGGCTAATGAGAGTTGATGGATGAAACCATCAGGAAAGCCAGAGAATGCAGTTAGGGGAAAGTAATTTAACCACCTGAGTAAAACCATCAGCGCCATTTATTACGGGGTCTATAACTTGTACTAATAACCTCTGTTTCGTTTATTTAAATGTACAATACTTGCATTGCTTTGGTCGTGACGAGTGTCCGGAATGCAGTCTCAGATGAAAGTCTTAATGGTTTTCATGGTTTGGACTCCCGATCACGTTCTTCCGGGTTGAAGAGTGATGAATTCCAAAGATGTTCTGAGGTAGAAATGTTCTTCCAAGTAGTGAGTGGAAAAAGAGCTAAGAAAGAGATCTGCTGAGGTCCAAGGAGCTTGGTTGAATGGAAAGTCAAGGCCGCAAGGCCTGGCACAAAACTTAAGGTGTTCAGAAGAGTTTTAGCTCACATCTTCATCCTCTTAGGATCTAACAGAACCGCAGACTGCGTGGGGCGTCACTGAAGTGAGAGCTTTATCTGCTATAGAGGTCACACCTCTGGGGAGTCAAAGAGCCAATGGGAGTCCTGAACTTTGGAGGGAAAGTTTTATGACTCTTTGTCTCTGAGCATGGTAATTTGCATGGGGTTAATGCACAAACTACTTAAGATTCTTAGGACACTAATATGTTGCATAGGTATCAACATGTAATATTCACTCTCAATTAGATCATCCGAAGACGAATTGATAGAGACTAAACATGATACAACTAAAGTGATATTAACTAGTGATCTATCGTAAGCATGCATAGAACAGGATACAATACACAAGAACATATACAAGAACAGTAATAATATACACAATGATCTAAAGATATGTGTGTTCATTCAAAGAAGGGTTTTCTATGAATTAATTAGAGAAGAGTCCATTTTTATGGTCTTTTTCCTAAGGGGAAAGGAAGTGAGTTGCTCTGCCCGCATTCCTTTGATCAATAAAAGAAGTGTTATCAGATGGGTTGCCATGGAACCAGAGGCCTGTTCTGCCCTTTTTAGGTGTTAGATGCATTTTGGGGGAAGGGTCCACAGACCCTCATAGTTGTCCCTTTGGTTAGGTGAGGGGGATAAGAGATTATTTGTTAAATAACAAATAGTTGTGTGTCTGATTGGTCAGAAATGCTACACAAGTGTGCATTTCATTATAAAATGATGAAATTGATATCACCTCAGCAATATTTATTTATTTATTTATTTGAACATTGTACACATAATGGCATATTTTTATTAATGTCCTCTAGTTACAATGAAACATTCTGCTGCAAGACCCATGTCAGTCTATTCATTTGAGTTACCAGAGCAGAAAAATAATAATAAATAAATAAATAAATAAATAAATAAATAAATAAATAAAATGTGTACACAATTATACTAACATTTATATAAGTCTAGCACATTATTTTGAAACCTGTTTCAAATGTTGCAATCTAATTAAAATATTTGGTAGGTTTTTGGAAGTTTTGGAAGCTGTGAAAGTTTTATCTAAAACTTCTCCCATCACTGTAGAAACACTTGGAACTGCTCTGTCAGACTGGTTAAATTATTGATAACATTGTGAATCCAGTAAAGCTCAGTCAAAGGCAGACCACTTTTTAAGCTTGTCTTCAGGAAATCAAACATCTAAATGCTCACAGACTTTGATGTCAAACAGAATAATAGTTTTTATTGATCAGCCAGTTTTTTTTTTGTATGTTGTTGTTGGTGTCTTCTTTGAGTGTGGACTAAAATTGTGGTTTATGTGGTTTAACACTACCAGGAAACTTCAAGAGAATGTTACCTATTCACATTTCATTTTGTCAGAGTAAAAATGCTGTATATCTTATAGTAAAAAAAGTAAAAGAAAAATAGTGTTATAGTCCCAAAACTTGGAAAGTAACAATTTAAATAGCATAATTTGAATAAAATTGTTATTAATAGTGTATATTTCCAGAGTCATGCTTCGAGCCATTGAGGGCAGTTTATCGTGCACTGTTTGACCTCAGTTTGAGAGCGACTTGTATATAGAAAATACTCACTACTTATTAACTGGTTTAATCAATGACCCATCCCTTGCAAATATGCTCAGGGCTTGACCTTTTGAGAAAAAACCCTAGTATTCTGTGCCCTTTCATTCCAAATCGTAGTCTTGGAGATTTGCATGATTGTCGACAGTCACCTTCTGTCAATACATGCCTTAGAAGCAATGTTATTTTTTTCGGAAATTTAGACCTCATGTAAATCCTCTTCTTTGTCAGATTCCGATTTTATTGTAATGTTGTTTTCCTTGTAGCCACAGTTGGTTGGCCTTTCCACCCCCTCTCTCTCACACTCTTATTCCCTATTTCCCCCAGACTCCCTTCGCTTGGTGGTATCAATCAATGGTTCTGCTTGTGTTTCTGCTTGGGGGATCAAATCGGATACACTGGTGGATTGAGTGTGTGGCATGGCCTACTGCATTTGAAAAGCAATTCAACGCCTCCGCTTTTATGTGCCGCTGAAATAAGATGGATGCTGGCAAAACATGCTCCTCCTCTTGCCCTAATAGGTTTTCTTCACCACTGACATCCGCTCTCAAGAAAATAGAAGTCTGACTTTTCGGCACGGTGATGATATGCATTGCTTGTTGCTTTTGAAATATAAACCCCATCAGCACCACCGTCCTCTTTAAATGGTGCATAATATGAATTCTTACCGAAATTTGAACTCACAGCAGCACCTGAACACTTCACCGATATTCTCTGTGATCGCATGCACTCCTCCCTTTTCCTGCTTGGTGAGGAAAGCTGTGTTTTTTGCATCGGTTTGAAGTGCAAATTGATGTTGAATGAAGTCGTATGGTGGTACTTTTTTTTTTTTTTCGCACCCGCATACATAGACTAGCAGAAACCCAAAATGAAGGAGCTTTTTAGGGAGGCACTGCTCAACCCTGCTCGTGTTGGTGCTTTGAGTGGCTAGGGCAATAGATGAGTTTGATCTGGGTAAATTAAGTGCGATGGGGTGGTAAAGATGGCTTCTGGCTGCTCCACAGATGGAGCTCTGAAGCGAGATCTAATGAAGATGTATTTTAATAATTGGTGTCAATGCTGAAGTAATTCATGGAGGAGGAGGAGCCCAGGGCAGCACTTGACCTCTAAAAGGAGGACTACCATCATTTTTGTCTCTTAATGACCGGCGAGCCTATGATGAGAGAGAAAGAGAGAGAAAAAGCAATGAAAAGCAAGTGAGGGTCAAGCTGTTGAGTATCATATATCTTTCACAGAATCAGTGGTAAAGTTTAAAGCAGTGCCCTGTGTGATAGTACAGCAAATGCAATAATCAGAGCTGTCAAGCAACATTTTGTTCACATTTTGTGCATTATGTCTGTTATTATGATCAAATTAATTGTGGTTGATTGCATAATCAATATTTCTTGCCCCCAAGTAAAATATTTTAAGGCAGTATGGTATTGTGACAGATGTATAAAGCACTGAGTAGACATGACATCACAACAAGTTTTACATATCAGTATATTGATTTCATTTATTTTGCTGTCAAGTTTGTCAGTCTGTTTTTTATTGACTTAAAGGGATAGTTCACCCAAAAATGAAAATTGGTGTTTATCTGCTTACCCCAAGGGCATCCAAGATGTAGGTGACTTTGTTTCTTCAGTAGAACACAAACGAAGATTTTTAACTCAAACTGTTGCAGTCTGTCAGTCATATAATGTCAGTCAATGGTACTCACGGCTTTGAGAGAAAAAACAAAACAAAACATACAGACAAAATCAAATTAAACCCTGCGGCTTGTGACGATACATTGAGGTGTAAAGACACGAAATGATCAGTCTGTGCAAGAAACTGAACAGTATTTATATCTTTTTTTATACCTCTGATACGCCGCATGGTCCAACTGTCCTAAGCTCGTTCACACAACAGCCAGTGCGTGACGCGTCGTCGTCGTCTTCTTGCTTTATGGCGGATCGCAGACTTATAAGTGCATTACCGCCACATATCTCTCAAATGGACCATTTACATCCCTAATTGAGATTGTAGATAGAGTGTCAATGGTCGATTTGAGCCGCAGGGTTTAATTTGGTTTTGTCTGTGTATGTTTTTTTTTTCTCTCAAAGAAATGAGTACCATTGACTGACATTATATGTCTGACAGACTGCAACGGTTTGAGTTAAAATCTTCGTTTGTGTTCTACTGAAGAAGCAAAGTCACCTACATCAAGTCAAGTCAAGTCGAGCTTTATTGTCATTCCGCTACATGTGGGGGCATACAGTGGAACGAAATGTCGTGTCTCGCAGGACCACGGTGCTACTTAAATAAACTTAATATAAACAAACAACACAAGAGTAAGAACAATTTTTCAAAACCTATAAATAACTAACTTACTGAAAGCGGTAATCTAACTATACATATACTATAAATAGACTATACATACACATAACCTAAAACAAACTATACAAGTACTTTACATAACAGCTGTGCATGATATTGTGCAAAAGAGGTATTTGAGGTTAAGAAGCAAATAGTGCAATTATGATTTGTGTTGCATTCACAAGTAAACATTTGTTAAGTCCTTAAGTTTTTGTAACATGGATTGTTTGTAAGAAAGGGTCTGGTGCATTTAGAGAGAAAAAGAGTGTGTTTCTACAGGTGGTTTGTCCAGCCCACTCACCTGTGTGTAGCACACTCAGAATTGCACAATGTTTTCCTTGAAACATGGAGTGTTTATAAGAAGTGTCTGGTGCGTATAAAGAGGGAAGAGTGTGTTTTTCTACAGGTGGTTTGTCCATTGACAGCTCGACTGTGGAGAGAGTTGGATGCCCTTGGAGTAAGCAGATAAACATCAAATTTTCATTTTTGGGTGAACTATCCCTTTAAGGAATGTTCACGCAGGTAGCATTTTTTAATTTCGTCTGTGCTTTTTTTGGGTCTATTTAAAGTCTTAGGCCATTTCAATGGGTCATGCTGTTTTTCAGCATCTTGCCACGCTCAAATAAATAGTTTTAGGCCAAGGTTTTTAAGTGTGGCTTTGTCAAAGTGCATTACCTGTAGTAGCAGATGGATTTTCACTTACTGAAGACATACTTTAAGGTTGAATTGTGATGGTAGGAAAATCATTCACAATATGATTTATGTAAGGGTTAATTATGCTTATTTTTATTGGAATTTAATTAGAATTTTATTTGGATGATTTTATATTATTATTTTATTGTTAATTAAAATATTTAAAATAACATTTGATATTGATATTGATATGTTTTATTTTTATGTAAGTTTATGCTATTCTGTAAATGTCATTTAATATTGAACAAATGTGCCACAGTGTCTTTGTGTAAACGGATTGTAATTTTGTCTATATATTCATATTCAGTCCTTGTGTGAGCATTCACTTTTCTATCTTTTTAGATTGTCTGCTAGCTGTGTAAAGCATCAATGACAGATTTCACTTTTAAAAATATGGCTGTGACTCAGGACCTCAGCTTCCCCGCAAGGGGCCTGGCATGATCTCCATTCATCAGCCAAAATTTTATCAAATTCTCTCTGAACTCTCTGAACAACTGTTTCCACTCCTCCCTCCTCCTTAGTACCCTGACGTTCCTTGTGTGCCCCTGCCAAGGCTAAATCCTTGGGTTATGGAGGGTCCTGAAACGACCCGGACACTTTCACCCATAATGATGGAATCAGGCTTAACCTGTTCGTGATCAAAGGCCTCAGATATGTGGCCCACTATTCTGTTTTCCGTAACTTGCACCAGGTTGTTCAGAAATCAGAAATGCTCACTCAAATCCCTACACACACTGTTAGATATAAGACAGAAACAAGATCCCCTAAAAGGCTTTTGAGCTTGAATTGCCTTGTTGTCAGTTTCAAGCCTGTAATCTGTAATGACAGCAATGTTATGTCTTTGAAAAAGAACATATAGGCATTACCGCGAACAGACACAAATGTTTTCTATGTAACATAACAGATCCCAGTATCAAAGGAAACTGGAATCCTTGAGGTTTCCATACCAGGCTTTATAACACAGGACCACCACCTGATTAGAATTGTGTTTATTTCCATACAAGCCAATCCCGTTACGCCCTGCGGCAGATGAATGCAGGACGCAGTGGAATTGTTCTCCAGCCTGGCTCATATTAACAGCTTGGTCTTAATGCCACAGTAAAATAATAAAGGAGGCTTTTGATAAGCAGCATGCTAAAGCGCTTTGAACAGGGGGTTAGATCATTCCACTTGTCTCCCCTAAGGACAGAGCTGTTTATTGCTGATGCTGTTTATTGCGAATGGAAGCATCTGCCAGTGCAGCTCTGTCCACATGACTCTGGCCCTCTCCCTCCTCTCTCTCTTTCTCTCTTTCTCTTTCATCACTCCAGAAAATCACTCATCCTCGGACGTCAACATGTCCATCTGGACCTAAGGCTACCCAGTCTTGCACTAAAAACTCAAGTGCACACAACAAGCACACACTATTTTTCTCAACACACACTCATATGATGGCATGCTCTTCTATCATCAGATCACTACTGGTTTTGGCACCTGCACTTTTATAAAATCACAGCTTTTTTCTCAGCAAGTGTTTATAGCAGCATTGGCTTCAGAGACAGTATCGGAGAAGGAGACATGCTACTTTGTGAAATTGTAAATTCATGATGCAATCATTGCAAGATTGTATTGCTGTTTTGAAATGTTATTGAAACTTCAGTTTTCAGTGTACTTAGAAAATAGCTGCCTGGGATGACACCGAGATGGACCAACAATGAACCAGCTTGCATTAAAGTGCCATTGATTGGCTTCTTTCTGACCTTGAAGCTAGGTTCTCTTTTAATTCTACTCAACTGACAGCAGAGGGCTTTATCGAATTCTGCAGTGTTCATACCAAAAATAGAGAGTTGCTTTCTGGTGGCATGCTTCTGAAAAGAAAGCGATTTCTCTAATTGCTCTCATACGCAGAGCCAATTTGTCTCAATAAAGCCAATGTGGCCGTGCTAATTTTTCTTTGTTTGCCCACTGTGCTCTGCCTCAGCCTAGGCCCACGGTCTCGCTCATTTTTGCCATTCTCTAATAAATCACATATGCAGGAAAATTAGATAGTTAAATATTAATGGCCTGTAATGAGTTTATTGTGCATTAGAGAGGCCACAGGGGGTGACCTGGATACAGGAGTCTGTGCATTTTGAGAAGGATACCCCACCGTTCTTGGCTCATATCGCTACACTCGGATGTCCTACTGACTTTAATCATCTTATCTCAGAGGGGAGCAATTTGGGCAACCACTGCACTTAACAGCCCATTTGAAAATACCACCATGCGGCGCTACCTGTCTCAAAGAAACTCTAAAACTTTCAATGAAATCTTTGCCTCATAACTCCTCATTTGGGGGATGTTTAAGTGCAAATTTTTGCTTTCCGTTTATATCATAGACTTTTGAGTAGGCGGTGGAAGCTACTGGTTTCTTTTTGTCTACTTGATTTCCCCTGAGAAAGTTTAGGGAAAGTTAAGAGACGACATTGTTGTATGCTACTGCAACAGGATGTCCAAATCCAGTCTAAGGCGGTCTATGGAAACACTATAATTATGTGATATACTTGGAATAGCTATTAAATATATCATGCAACTTTTCTCAAAGACCAAAGCTGTTAAGCCTGAGATTAATAAAAGTTTTCTGGCGCAAGACCTTTAATCTAAACAAGTCGTATTATCTTAGCAAGTGCTCACTAAAAGACAAGTATCTTGGTTTAATTTCTCAGGGAAGGGAAAAGTAGACATTAGTGAAGACGTTCTGATTTGTACAAAGAAAAAAAAAACATTCATATTCATGGGCTTAATCTCTGTGTCACTCTTCCAGTTTCACATTTACGGTGATCTCATGTTCAGTACAGTAGTGTGACATGATTGGACGAGCTAGGACTGAGATGAATAGGCCCTGCATCACCTGATCATTTAAAGTGTTCCTGTCAGTATGGGGTACATGAATAATCAACATCTCTTCAAAATAGTGACGTGTGCCCTCCACATGCAGCCTAGAGGGAATGAAAACAAGACTGAAATAAGAAAACGAAAACAACAGCACATTACAGCGGCATATAGTCTCCCGGGCAGACGAGTAGAGAAGGGAGGAGCTTTATTTTCTTTCTGCCGTGGGGTTTGACAGTGAGAGACGATGTATTTAGGCTGGAGTCACATCCTCTCAGGCCCTGCGGGGGTCCGCATCAAACTACTTCCACAATGAGGCATCCCAGACGTGGGCACGGGGACTCTGAGTACCCCAGAGAGATGTGCCCCGCTCACAGTGTGATGATGGGCGTGCTTCTTTTGCTGCTGCGGTTTGGAAATATTCATGTCTGAATATGTTAATGGACTAGTTCCACAGTGTTTCTCATGTAGGCGAACTTATGACTGAGTACTCGAGTATAATAATATTTGCAAATCTTTCTAAAACGGTCCTGTGAATCACAAGGTTGCGTGTAGTTTCAAATCAATGTTTGCAATATAAGCAACATATGTTGTATATAAGAAGTTATTGTGTTCCAATATTGGATTGAAATTAATTAAATTTGTTTAGTGTTAAACTTAATCTTGATTGTAGTTAAGCTAAATTAAAATTAATTAAACTAAAAGATATGAGAGAGAATTGATTAAAATGTACAGTCAAAACAAATAAGCTATGATAAGCTATGTTTCCATCCACCTATTTTTATGCGCATTTTGGAATATCGCATTAATAAAACGCTGGTTGGAAATGCCAAGATGTGCATTAATTCTAAAAATGCATATACTGTAAAAACTTATGCACACAACTGAGTAGGATAAACTTTTTATCCGAAAAGGAAAAAAAGCGCATAAACTACGATGGAAACACACTTGCCGAATAAATTCCACCTTGCGCATCAAAAATGTAATGTGACTTTCCACGATGGGATGAGAAAACTTGACTAACCCATGGACCAATCTCGTTGCATAGCAGCTGAAATGTTGTTTTGGTCATTCTGAAATGCCTGAGCGAAGTCGAACTAGGCCTATTTCTGTATATTTGTCTTAGACAACTACGTTTCCAAACAGCAGGAATCCACCTTTGAAAGCAATGACAGCGTTTATTGTGTTTTGTCTGCTCGCTCTGAGTCGCAAGTAATTTATCATAAATGAAAATTATTATATTAAGTGGCTTCTCCCACTTTTCTTAGTGATATTTAATGCCATTTTATCAAGTAGTGATGATTTTTTTCTCTTTGACACATTGGATGAAACGGTGCTTTATTGTGCTCAAGTGTTTTAAGCGATATTCCAGTCTTGTATAAATATAGCTACAGGGTTTGTAGACGGTGCTAAAAGTGTTTGAAGTACTTGAATTAGACTTTTTGAAATTTAAGTCCTGGAAAACCATTGAAAACAGCCATATTTTTGAGAAGGTACTGGAAAAGTAGCCTACTTGAATTTTTAAAGGGCAGTATATATGAAATTTGTGTTATATTTTTCCCTCGATAAAACAATGTTTTTATGCAAACTTAACGATGCAGCGCGTCTGATATAAATACAGAGAGCCGTTTCAGCCGTTTCTCACTAGATTTGTAATGTAAATCGTTTATAAACCTGTGCCAACACAGGAGAATACATCAACATATTTGTAAATATGCGATTTGTTGTACATCGCGACTTCAAAACAAAAGTTCAAACCCTTTCTCTGAGTTTGCATGTGGCCAAATATTAAAATTACGTGGATTTAAACGTCATTGAATCACGCTGTAAAGTAAAACATCACCAGGCCGTTGGCGCTCTCTGCAGGTATTTGTTATAATATACTTAAATTGGTTATGTTCATATTTTGTGTAGGCATATTACATTATGTAGGCCTATTTTATCAGTGGTGTTCAGTAAAACCATGTAATTACTTGGTTTTGAAACTTTATTTGAACCAATTATTATTGCCTCATCGTTAGTTTATATATAAATAGTCATACTAAAGCCTGGTTTTCACTTAGGTCTATTTGTATTACTAAAAATATCAGATTACTCAATTGTCAAAATAATCAGTAGATTACTTGATTACCAAAATAATCATTAGTTACAGCCCTAGATTAGTTAAAATATTTCAAAATACAACTGCATTGTTTTGATTTGTGTGATTAATAGGCAAATATTTTGTTATTTAAAAAAAAAATCTTAAAAATAGTATTCAAATATTGTCTCATTCTAGTGAACCAAGTATCTGTATATCTCATGAGCTAAGTGTATTGTCACACACCCTAGTGTTGATGGTGATATAGCTCATAATTTCCAAAGTGTATGATATAGCTTTCATTCTTCAGGTCAATCATATATTCATGGAAAAAAAATCAGTTTGAATAAGTAAAGCGATAACTTTGACATAATATCCTTTCAAATGTTAAAGTTGCCACAATCATTGCATTCCTTTGTGCTGCACTTTATTTATACCATTTTGTTTTATTAGTTTATTAGAATTTGAAAGATAATAACAATATTGTTTGATAAGTGAGCTCCCTGATTTTAGTCCTTGAAAACCAAAAAAAAGTAGTGCTTAAAGTCCTGGAATTTCATTTTGCAGTTCCTGTACGAACCCTGTAGCTATAGACTTTCTCTGTTGTTGCAGCATAATTCAAAAGCATTTACATTTTATTTACTTTCCGCATGCTTTTTCTTTTTTTTTCTTTTTTTTTGGTCATGTTATCAGTGATAATTGCCACCATAGTCTCTTATCTAAATGTTACATTTCCCAGACTGCAACTTTATTGGCTGTTTGAGCAGTTTGACTCCTAATTTCCATACAAATCAAAAATGGTGAAGAGGCCACATCTCGGTGCGATCCTCTCTCCCTGCTCTCTAGGCCTGTGTGGTGACGCCTTATCATGTTTAATTTGTCCCTGAGACTCTGAGGTGGAATTGGTTCAGGGCGGCGAGAGAGTGCAGAGAGAGGTCTGAAGAGTAGAGGGGGGACGACATTCTCGCTGTCCCCCCATCACCTCCCCTCGCCTGCCTGTCGAGTAAACAATCCCGGTGCTGCGTGCTCAAGATGGAGCCTCACTGAATATCAACAACACACTCTGCGGCGTGAAAAGCCTCTTCTCCGTGGAAAGCTAAGCCGAGAGCCCAGACAACCGCACAACAGCCCTCACCCTGATTGGAGACCAGCATTACAAGACAGTTTGGGGAAAAGAGAGTGAATTTTGGAGGGGGTTGAAAAAAGTAAGGGAGTGGTGGGCTATCGTGGACAGCAGAGGATAGAAGTCAAGGAGAGAAGCATTGAAAGCAACTCAAAGTCGGAAGGAAGGTGTAGTGAGACAAAAATTAAAATTGTCAAATTTCAATTGTGAAATTTGGCAGACTGTTTCCAATGTTATTTTCCAAACATTCAAAATGAATAGGGACTGAAGCATTCACACTTCAACAAGGGTGCAAAAGCAGCATAAAAGTATCATAAAGTGATCCATTTAACTTATGTGTTATATTCCAAATCTTCAGATGACATAAAATAGTTTATTGTGAGACTATTTGACATCACGATTTACTTATAATCCCCCCCAGTGAGTCAGTGAGTTAACTGGATCATTCTGGTTCACAAAGAAATCATTCAAACCATTTCTATGTACTGAATCATTGATAAGATCTGACTCAAAAGAATGACTCGTTAATTGTTCATGACATTGATGGCATGATGAAGTAATGACGTTAATACTTGTGAATGCACAGCTTTATTGAATGGCTTCAAACTGTTTGAATATAGCGCAGGGGCCGTATGAAATATTTTCGTGACACTTATGTGGTGCGATAACTGTAATTGAAATTCCACAGGAAGAAAAAGGAAAGTAATGAGGGTGTCTTAGAAAGTAGACACCCTCAAGTCATGACTGAACTGACTGACTGAAGACTGTCTGTCTGTCTGTCCGTCTCTGTCTGTCCGTCCGTCCATCCATCCTGATTGCTATAGATCTTTCTTGCTCAAATCTGCCCCTTTCTCCCTCTGTTTCATTCAATCACCATTTCAGTCCTCTCCTTTGAACGCTTGTGAGAGTTATCTTGACCCCTCACCAGCAAAGATCAGCTTTTGAGGTCTTCACTTGATGTATGAGAGCCATATGGTCTGAAAGCTCGACCTTCTCTCTGACATTTTGTCTTATTTGTTGCTGCTCTCCTGATCTCTGACCTCATGTATATCTTGACCAACTGTAAGCAATGCTCTTTTGGTAGAGAGCAAGAGAGGAGAGAAGTAGGGTCTCTTTATTTTTAACATAAAGCAAGACTGCCTTAAGGAAGCATTGCATATGAACTTTCACAGATTTTTTTTCTTCCCCTCTGAATTTTGAATGTGTTTTATTAAAAGGCGTGCTTTATGTACACTTGATGGTTGTCTGAGCCCTGAGCTTCAAAATTGTAAATGCATAGTATACTTTACTTAGACATCCGTTATTTCAATAGCATTCTGTTGGAGTTTTGTGGAGATGCAATTGTCTCATTTTGTGCACACCTGACAGCTGGTTGGTTGGATTTCAAACAAGTCTGAAATGTGTCGTAGTATCTGTAGTCTCTCACACTAGTTGATGATGGGTACATGCTGTGAATTGACTACAATCTGGGGCTTTTTGTTGCAGTCTTAAAACATAAAAGAGCGACAAGCTTCTGTCTTGTAGTGTACGCTATGCTTTATGAAGATTCCAAGTCAGCAGCACAGTACGTACCGATTTATGCTTTCTCTTCCTCTCTCTTCCTCACCTTTTTTTCTTTCCAATTTTCTAAGGTGTTGGTCAGCCCTTGGCAGTGGACCGGTGGAAAGTGTTTGTGTCTGTGTTGTGCTGCTTAGATGCTGATACAAGCCTCCATCCTGGCACAATTTTTATTTCTCTTCGTCTTGTCACTAAATCCATTCGCAGACAGCCACAGGGTGCAATATAGAAAGCATTTCATCATTTGTGATTGTGAATGGGATTCACTCCAAATTTTGATCCAGCAGCTAATTGTCAGCTTTACAGCAGAGATAATGCAGAGAAAGAGAGAGACTATAGTTGCTCAAAGTAAAAAAACTTTTTGGATTATATAACAAGATATCAAATCAAGACTCACTACTAGTGTTATTATTTTATCATTTCCTATTTTATACTGTTATATATTAGTGTATTAAATAGTAATTAATAATAATAGTATATAATATTCGATTGGCATTTTTTTTTTCATTTTCACTTGAAATTTTAATTTAAGATAAGTTCAGTACATTTCTATTTAGCTTCTTTTATTTAATTTTTTTGTTAAAAAAGTTAGTTGCCATTTATATGTATTTTAAGTTTTCATCTAATATTTATGTTCTATTTCCACTATTTTAATTAAAAATCAATTTTTTTAGTTAATAAAAACACTGCTCACTTCATACATCCACTAAAAATCACCTTGCCTGAGAAAAGCTACAGGCTTCAGATGCTATTTGATTTGATATTTTATTCCTCATTGAATGACAGTCATGCATTTTTAAGTGTGACTCAAGTGTCCAAAACCATTTTGCACCCAATATATAAGGATTCTTTACTTCGTAAGGGTTCTGAAGATGAGGCCAAAAGAGCAGATGTTCTGGATAGATGTGACCATTGCTGTATGTGCTCTTCTGAATTTGCATTAAATAGGCACGCTCTGCCTCTTCTCTCCTTCCTCCGCCATCTCGGCCGAGGTGAGGCAACTTATTAACCTTTCTGAAGCCACGGGCATCTCAGGGATTGAAAGCACACTTTTGGCACGGCGTGTTAATACAAATTAACCTCACACGATTGATATGCCTTGATTCAATTTTAATCACATTTCACACCATCAACGTCAGACCACTCGTGTACTTCAGCCAACACCACCTTGTATTACATTTTCTCATCAGTTCTCTGATATTTGATTAGAGGCATTGGCGTGACACGCCAGAGTCAAACCACTGTCCACTTAAACTCCCCATCCCCCGTTTTATTGTATGTGTAGTTCACTTGCTGTTGGTGAGTATATGTTGTGTGACATTATATGGATGAGGCCTTGAGGCGCACCAGCCCTCCTCCCCCTATAATAACAATCGAGTTGAATTGATTTGCCTGCATGCGCCTCAATGCCGTTTTTCCGCTGGCGTGCGGCATCGGCATCCTGTAACGCGTGTTTGCCATGTTGATGGCGGTGCTAATGGTCTATGTCATGTCAGAGAGAATGTTTGACGCCTTTTCCCCATCTTCCCATGCTGAGGCTACTGAAGCATGTTTAACTCTCCCATAATGCCAGAGTCCATTAGCCGACCGATACATAACTATCACGCAGGTGCTCGGCAGTGATGGAGGGTCTCTCAGCCCACATGGCTATTTAAACCCATTCACTCTGTCTGAAATCCAGTCAAAACGCATCTCTCTCCCTTTCGCTGTCTCTATCTCATGCGTTCTCAATCTTGTCTAAACCGACTAGCGCCGTAATTGACCAGAGGGGGAGAGAGTTCGGGCTCCCCTGCGGCACAATTAAAGAGCCCGCGGCTGGGGCCGGGCCCAGCTGCTAGAGGAGAGGGTCACCTGCCAGCCCATCACTCTGGTCCAGAAACCAAGCTGACTGCCACGACGCTGCAATATACTCGGCGCTTCCCAATGGCCCTTCCACCATCTCTAGGCGGTTGTAGATTGGAAACGAAGAGCGAATTTGCTTGTGGTTATAACCCCAGGTGTGTGCGAGCTGTGTGGCTGGGTTTCCATGGTGAGAGGTCAGCGGATGGCAGGCAGTAATGAGGGCTGGTCTCAAGCAGGGTGAGGCAGGGAGGAAGAGGTTATAAGAGGATGGGGAGAGAGACCCAGAGCTCTGGAGTTAATTGTGTGAACATTAGCTGCAGACCCGTCTGGCTATTTTGGCACTGGATAGTGGTAATGTGGTGGGTGTTTTGGATGTGGAAGAGCCAAACGGTGCCACTGTAGACGACATGGTGTGATTGTAAACATGCTGTGTGTGCGTGTACTTAAAGTGTTAAGTTGGTTAGATAAGCCTGTGTGTGGGTAAGGGTGTGATTGGGGCTGATTTAAATATAGGTTAGTATATCATTATTCTGTCAGTACTTTAGATTCTTGATTCCATTTTTTAATTGATTTATTCGCTTTGTCTGCATACACTATTGTTCAAATATTTGAGGTGCATGAGTTTTTTTTTCTTTTTCTTTTTTTTTTTTTTTTTTTACAGTATAATTGTGAAGTAATAAATTAAAATTGTGAAATATTATTGCATTTTTTTATTTTTTATTTTTAAAATATTATTGCAATTTAAAATAAAATTAACTGTTTCTACTTTTAATATATATTAAAATATAATTTATTTATGTGATGGCAAAGCTGAATTTTCAGCTGCCATTACTCCAGTCCTAAGTGTCACATGATCCTTCAGAAATCATTCTAATATGCTGATTTGCTACTCAAGAAATAGTTGTTATTATTATCAATGTTGGAAACAGCTGCACTGCTTAATTTTGTGCAAACTGTGCTGTGAATAGAAACTTCGTAAGAACAGCATTTATTTATTTATTGTTTGTGTTGTGTTGTGTTGTATTTTATTGTATTGTACAATGTAAAAGTCTTTACTGTTACTTCTCAGTTTATTGCATACTTTCTGAATAGAAGTATTACTATGTTTGGGGAACAAACAAATAAATAAGTGAATGAATGAATATAAAAAAATTAAATTAAAATAATAATAATAATAATATTATTATTATTATTATTATTATTATTATTATTATTATTATTATAAAAATTCTAATCATGACCTAAGTAGTGTGAATAGATAATTCATTGAAACAAACTTTGAATAATGGCTTGAAAATAAATAAATGAAATAAAATAAAATAAATAAATAAAAATACATAATATACAGAATATATAATAATATGCATAATTTACATATTGTATATAATTGTGAAGCAACTGTTGAAAAGTGTTCTTCCTCCCTGGTACTAAAATATAATAAACCTTATATAGACCTTTTCCTTTCCTTTCCTTTCCTTTCCTTTCCTTTCCTTTCCTTTCCTCTCCTCTCCTCTCCTCTCCTCTCCTCTCCTCTCCTCCAGTTGCAATCCAATCATGATGTATTGCACCTATATCATGTTGTATATTATCTCTGCCAATACCCAATTTCTTTGTTGACGTCTATGTGTTTGAATAATGATATGGTTTGTTTATGTTTAAACTATGTTAGCCATGTCAGTTATTCATCCTTAGATCTACACATTAGTATCCAGTGTGTGCATGTATTGTGCATATCCATGTACAATAACATGTGTCAGTGAACTTCTGCATGTCTGTTTGCTTGTGTGTTTGTTAATGAATGCTCCAGGCGGTATGTAATTAACACAACAGCAAATGTCCCCAAAGGGTGAGATTAACACTGAATGCATGAGGCACAATGCAACCCGGGAGAGTAGGGGATAGCACTGCCCCGGCTTCCAGGGCTTCCTGGGTCTTGCTGCTGTCCCCTCATATTATTTTGCACCCCTGTCGCTCTGATATCTGCCTGTCTGACTCCCCTCTCCACCCCTCTGGTCCAGTTTCCCATCATATCATGGTTCAACACTCATAAACACATGCTGCTTTGACTGGTAGATTGCCAGCATGGGCTGGTAGCCATCCCTTGTATACTTTATGGGACAAAACAAAACCGTAATACCCAGAAACGATCTGGCTGTGGCAGATGGAATTGTTAATCAATAACTCCAAGATTTTGGCGAATTATCTTACATTTCTCTGGTTAGGCTTGATGTAGATGCATTTAGAGTTAAGCAACATCAATCTTTCTGTGGCTGATGCTGATACAGTTACTAGAGAGTTGCAGTCTGTGCATTCAGAGTTCTTTTATGGATATGTTATATATATATATATATATATATATATATATATATATATATATATATATAGTTATGTCCTCCAGACATAGACCAGATCCATCTTTTAGTGATATATAGACACCAAAAGGATGCTGTTCACCATTCAAGTTTAACCAGAATTCTTGTTTTGTGTGAAATATAATATTCATGTGGAATATTCCTCACTCCAAAACAAAAATACGAGCAAACAAAATCACAGTGTGCCCCCACGTTTTTATGACAGGTGAAATTCTAAAGAGTAGCTTGAGCTTGAGACCTGCAAAGCTGTGAGTGACGCAATAACTTGTGCTGTTTGTCACCATTGTCCAAGGAAAAAAATGGAAAATAAGGAAAAAAAAACACCTGCCAATGCATTTTTTTTTTAAATATTTTAATTTTATTTTTTATTTGAATTATTTTTAATTTTTGTTTTGCTTTGCTTTGCTTTGCTTTACTTTGCTGTGTTATGTTCTTATGTTGGCAGGTGCATAAAAAATTAATTTGGGACCTTGAATCACTAATTTAGAGATGCAATTTAATTTATAGTTTTGACATCGTCTAGATGAATTTGTTGCTGTGCGAAAATGCATGGACAAAGTTAGTGTCAATGTTATTTGCAGGAAGAACATTTGAACATTAGTGCAAGAGAAAGTGCTAATGGAAGGTCAGGTTACAGGCAAACTGTTATTATGAGTTGTGCTGTTTTTCCAAATGCATTTGATATACATGCTTTTTTTAAGCTATGATTATACCTTAACACAAAATCTCTTTTGTGTGCCAAGCCTCCATTTTACAAATGTGAGAGCGTGTGAAGGTGATTGAAAGTTGTTGTTTTGTTTTTTTTTTCTCCCCATGGATATTAGTGACCAGCTGACAATTGTAGTTACTCTGTTGTTTTTCAATGAATTAATCACTACGACCTCTCACCTTGATATATGAGACAGAATAGAAGGGTTAGGCCAACTTTATTGTGAATGCGTAAGAGACAGAAAGAAAAAGAGAGAGACCAACTCAGACAAAGTCACTCACTCTACCTCCAGGCTTGACCACGTGTACACCCTTTTCTCCTGCAGGTTTTGCTGTGATTGGCCATTCAGACAGCAGTATGAGAGCTTTCACGCTCTCTGCTGTTCCATGACACTTGTTTGTCATGAGCGCGAACTGTGTGACGTGCTTCACTAACACACACCATTCCACTTGCGCGAACACACGCATCAACTGTGCATGCACCTGTCCCCATGGCAACCAGCCTTTACTAGTCTTTGAGCTGAAACTGAATGCCACAAGTGTGTGTGTGTGTGTGTGTTCGCGCTCGCGCGTGTGCTGCTGTCGAGGGGTGTAGGAGTTATTGAGCTAAAATGGAAGCTTGCCTAGTGGTTGCAGCATGGCTTTCGGTTCAGGGAGTGCAGTGTTGGGTTCAAATGTTAAGGTGATTTTGTAACAGATATCTTACATATTAATAGACATGCATATGAAACATAAACACTCTTTGAATGGAGTGTGATGATTTAAATAACATATCGACTTTATTTTCTTGAGACATTGTTTCAGTATCTCTTTATAGTAAGTTGGGATGAATCAGTATTGTTTAGTAGCCATTTGACCACTAACTAGTTTGTAAGTTTATCCAAAAATTATTCATACATAATCATTCATTTGTATTATTATTGACATTTTATAATGCATGTTTGTGTGTGTATATATATACATATATATATATATATATATATACATATATATATATATATATACACACTGCTGGTCAAACATTTAGAATTAAGATTTTGAATGTTTTTGAGAGAAATGCTCACAAAAACTGCATTTATTTGATAAAAAAAATACAGTAAAAAACAGAATTGTGATCTATTATTACAAATTAAACATACTGTTTTCTTTTATTTATTTATTTTAAAATGTTATTTATTCCTGTGATGTCTGCTGAATTTTCAGCAGCATTACTTTAGTCTTCAGTGTCACAGTCAGGACTAATTTTAGTATGCATTATTATTATTATTATTATTATTATTATTATTGTTGTTGTTAATAATGATTTTTGAAGGATCATGTTTGCTATATTGCATCAGCCATTGTTGAGAATTGTTGTTGATTTTCTGGAGGTTACTCTGTTTAGGTGCTTCACTGAATGTCCGTAAATCCCTTTGAACAACAACTTCTGGAGTTTTGTGGACATGACCTTAAGCTAGCCTAATTATACAGGGCTTCCATAAAGCAGACTAGTCGTTCAAGCAACCTACTGACTTATCGATTTTGAAAAGTTTTGCACATCCCTAATAGGAGCTCAGTATTGAATCAACCTACACAGCTAGCTGCTTTGGTTTGTGCATTTCTACCACCACATGGTTCCTGCAGGTGGTTGTTTTCAGTGACTCCAGTGGGTGGCGCTCTTGAACAGGGGCAGGGTTTTTGATAATGCCTCAGACTCTGAGAACTTGAGCTCGACATGTACATACACTCCTGTACGGCTGCATTTGCTCTGGCTGTCGGCCAGCTTCCACTCTCATTGTTCTGTCTGTTATAATTAAGGAAGCCCTATGGTGAGGCACGAGAGTGCGAGAGCAGCGTGGCTGGACGGGCCGTGGCGATAATGGGAATAAGGCTTGATTTCAAGCTCGCATGGTTTGAACAAATCTGCTCACTTACAAATTGGCCCAGATTAATTGAGTGCATTATCTGAAATGTGAATAGTTCCTTGCCAGCAATTACACAATTCACCTGCAACGGTCGGTGACGGCAACAGGTTGATAGTGGCAGGTTAAGTGAATGAGAGGTGGCTGGACGTGGCCGCATTTTCACTGTCTGTAAAGGTCCCTGAACATGGAGATGATTATTTCTTCCAGACTGTAGTCTTCCGTGCAGAGTATAGGGAGGGTGTCTCGTCTGCATTAACACTTTCTCGTGGCAGTCACATGTTGTCGTTACACTGCTCTCGGCGTTTCCCCAGGCTGCCACGACTTGTCCCTGCTGTTACATAGGTGACAGTGCAAATGGCCCAGTTTTTAAGCTCTAGTGACACACTTGATAGAATGATTCCTTTTAGGAGTGCCGCTCTGGGACAGCTTTTAGTCAATGGTGTCTTGAACTGAAGGAAGGGCGGAGCAGTCTAGTGTCTTTTTAGCGTATTGGTACAAATGCTTAAAGGGCGTTGGATATTAATGTGTTTTTGTGTGTTACAGGGGCCTAAACCCCCTAGGATCAGGAAAAAAGCTCAGGGGTCATGACCTCTATCCCTTTTGTGTAGAGCTTCTGACCTGACCCTCTCAGTATGAGATAACTCAGTCCTGTTTTCCCTACATTTCTTTGTTACACTCTGTTCTGATTGTATTTCTTTTTTTTCTGTGTGTTATTTGATATTTCACTTCACAGAGAATTACCTGTCGTGTGCACTGAAATATTTATGTGAGACGTACAACCTGCAGTACTCTGTTTTGTTCCCTTTGTATTTATATTCCTTTTTGACTCTCTTTCTCTCTCAAACTTTTTAAAGTACTTTATTATCATGGTTTATTATTATTATTATTATTATTATTATTATTATTATGCATTTGGTTTTATTATTTAATTTTTTAAATATTAATTTTATCAGCATTTTTATCATATCTTTGATGCTTTGGCAAAAACAAAAAAAACAACAACAAAAAAATAATGTTCTGTACTACTTCTTAAAACAAATAACAGAGATAAAATAAAATACTATACAATTAAATTAAATTAATACAATTATATAAACCAATATGAATATTAAAGGTCTGTAAAAAAAAAAACATATTAGTAACAAAAATATTTCTGTTTATTTTATATGCAGTACGTCACCCCCCCCCCCCAAAAAAAAAGTGACAAAGAAATGCTAATAAATACAATAACAACACAAATAAATCTGAATACACAAATACAATTGTGTAATGCAGTATTGGACATTTAATATGCACATTTACACAAAGAAATGACAAAAAGTAATTTTATAATTATTTTACATGGACTGGGTCACACAGCCAGCACAATGCAAATACAAGAATACTGAGTATACCTTTAAGAATATTCTGTTGTACAAATATATCCAGCAGCAAATGAATATGCTGATCAAAACAGTGTTTGGCTTTTCAGTATGTGTACATAATAATAGTTCCTGCAACATATGCATAACATCCTTCCTGCGGTAGTACTTACATTTGACGTTTTTTTCTGTCTCTCTCCTCTCTCCCTTTGATTGTCTGCAGCATGTGATTAATGATTGATAAATGGCTATCATTACCGTCATAATGAACTGGACTTAATGTTACCGCAGGAGTGTCGGTGCTTTATAGCCGGGTGGTACACTGTGTTCATAACTCACCCCAGACTTGTCCTCTAACGTAAGGCGTGTCTGAGTCTCATTGGAGAGGGAGGGAGGGAGAGAGAGTATATTGTGTCTGATCCTGCGAGGTGATAGCTTGTCAGTCAGTGTGTATTGGAGAGCTCTCTCAGACTGTGCGCTGATGAGGGTTTTTGGCCGTCACACAGCACAGCCAGCCTATTTGACTCTACCTTATTGATCCGTGCCTGAGAGCTATCTTCTGCTACTGCAATGTTCACGCTTTCCGTGTGTGAGTGTATTTATATCCACATATGCGTAGTTATTACTGGCTGTAGCTTTTTTTGGGTCCCATGGCGCAGTGTATACTTAAAGCATGCATAAATGATGCAGTTATGGCTGTGTACTTTTATTTTTTTCAGTAATACACAGAAGAGCCCAAAGAATGCCAGACTCCACAGTAACCTACACGACTAAGAATATATTTACATCACAATGTTTATGTTTGACTTATTATGAGATTTATTCAGTTAATTTTCAGGAGCACAAGGGCTTCAGGTGTGACCTCTTATATATTTAGACAGTAGGGGGCACTCAGACCTCAGTAACATTTCCAGCGCTCCTGCTTTTTAATGATAGGGGGTTGCAGTTCCTTTGTGCGTCTTCTGCATGTTGCACCAGCCGCACTAACACAGGACTCTATTTAATATTACCCCCCTCCTTCCCAGGAATGTAAACATCACCGAGAGAGTAATTTATAGGTGACGACAGCCACAAATGCTTCTAAATGACAAGTGAACTGTTAGATTGAGAATCAATTACATGTCATTTTAGTACTTTTTTTTTTTTTTTGGCCTTATTCCAAAGTATTAATTTTCACACATTTGATGTCCCCCGAGAGGGTATGTATTTCAATACCAAGGGCTATGTGGTCTTTGGCTGGTAATGGTGTCTGTCAGGACTGCTTTAACATTTTCCCGGGAGTGCACACTGCCTTGCCGTCTTGTAACGTTAGATGTGGTTCAGAAGATTAAACGAGTTTGCCGATGGATTTTTGCCAGTTTCTTTATGCAGAGGGACTGTTCACAAACAAGCTATGGTGGAAAGGTCAACAGCGTTCTTTCAAATCCCATTCCTGTAATTTCAGTCTCAGTCTGGCATTAAGAAAATGTAGGGAAACAGTGACTGATATTTTAAATTAAGTTATTGATCATTATAATGAACATACTGTGTATATGTATTTGCAATATATGTTATGGCAATCAAGATGTACACTTATATTTTGAAATGGCTTTGACAATTGTGCTTGTGATGCATATAATTTAGTGATAATATATGTATGTTGGATTTTTTGTATATTCAGTGTTTATATATATATATATATATATATATATATATATATATATATATATATGGTACCCCTGGTAACCAAACCCCTGTAAAGGGCAGTTATAAGCTATTAATTCAAAAATTAACCTAGCTGTTTATAGTACTATACAGAGTATTGGATAACAAAATATGTATTATTCCATGCATTATTATTAATTAGGTTTTCACCGCATGTTATACAAATGTTGCATTTCATCTAACTGATGTGCGCACATTAAAAACATCCAAGACAGAATCTCATTAGCATTAGATGTATCATTGTAGAGTAATCTGATAGAGTGCTGTATTGTAAGTAGAACACGCCACTCATTTCAATTAGTTTACCAGGCAGCTTTGATTGACATTTGAGAAGAGACTCATTCATTTCAGGATTTTCATTTTCTCTCCCTCAAACCTTAACCTAATTTTAGAAGATCTTCTATGTATCATCATTTATTGCCGCCTTTGTCTTATGCATCTTCCTTCTTTCATCGTGCCCAAATTCCTCATTTATCTTGAGCCCGTTTGAGGTATCGGTTCCATTGTTTGGGGTTATTAAGAGCTCAGTCGTGTCTGTAGCTGAGGGAAGCAGTCTCAGTCTCAGTCTCAGTCTCGCGCACTGAATGCTGTGGGTGGCTGAAGACCAAGCCCACAGCACCCTGTCATAACATCCTCCTCCTAGACTCTCACCTCTCCTCCCCTCTTCTACACATGTCTGCGATGTGTCTGGATATTTGAAGAGCGGGATGCTGTCATGTTTGGCCACACCTGCCCTCGGAATTATATACCGGAAACACATAGACCCGTTAAAGCTGAGGATGGTCGTTGTTCCATGAGGTGTTTACTGGAAATAATAATGTTATTAATTGTAATATAGCTGAGGGAGTTGAGAGTTTGAACTGTAGTCCACTGTGCTTTGTTGACATAGGAAGAAATTGTTTGCCTCAGCTTCTGTTCAATGAGATTTTTTTCTTCATCAGCAAGACACACACACAAGCACCGATGAGACGTCAATAACGTGTAAAGGAAAATGCAAACCTGTCCAACATTGCCTCAGACAGGATTATAGCATCCTCACAGGAGAACTTAAAACAGATTTTCAGAGGAATGTGCAGGACATTCCACTGATTTTATGATGGTTGTATGTGAAATATCCAGCCGGTCGGTCTATGTGAAATTGCATACTGTTACAGAGCGCTATATAATATATTATTTCACATGTAACCTTCATCAAATCATTATGTGTTTGTGTGTGTCAAGGATACATTTAAATGATCAAAAGTGACAGTAAAGACTTTTGCATTGTTACATACATACATACATGCATACAAACAAACAAACATACAAACAAACAAACAAAAAAATAAATAAATGCTGACTATTTAACTTTCTGTCAAAGAATCCTGAAACAATGCATCACAGCTTCCACAAAATATTAAGCAGCACAGCTGTTTTCAAAAATGTTTCTTGAGCATCAAATCAGCATATTAGAATGATTTCTGAAGACTGGAGTGATGGCTGCTGAAAATTCAGCTTTACCATCACAGTAAATAATTGTATTATACATATGCATAAAAAATTACTATTTTAAATTGTAATAGTATTTCAAAATATTACTGATTTCACTGTATTTTTGAATGAATAAATGCAGCCTTGATGAGCATAAGAGACTTCTTTCACCAGACTTTAGTCTGTGATAGCTTATGATGCCTTAAAATAATAAGTTATACTTGCTGGAATTTCAATAGAGTGTATTTCATTAGTTAAAATGTGATTTATTTAAAAAAAAAATAATTAATGGTAAAGACTTTAACTGAAACAAACAACTGTGTAAAAATTAGCACTTTCTGCCCTGTTGTTTTTTAAGTTTCTCACCTACAGTTACGCTAACATCCCTAATAATGAAAAAGCAGCCGCCAAAGGTGCTGATCATTTTATAATATGTTACTGAAGGCTTCTGGTGGGATTTCCAATTAAGACACAATCTGCTATCTACTCAGATGACTAACAAGCACAACCAAGCAGTGAAAAGACCCCATGGATTTCTTTATCAGGCCACTTGAAATAACAGTCACCCTCTATATGATATACTGCCAATACACTTGCTATGTTGTTTTTTTTATGATTCTGAAGGAAGGCAGGTCGGTTTAATGATGAATCCATTAATTCAGGTTCCTCGTTGCGATGTACTCTGCAGGCAGGCCCCATCCCACTCTGCAGATGATGAGGGACTTTTCTATAGTTAGCGTGGTTGGTTTTCATGCGAATTGACGCATGAATCACAGAAGATCCTTGGATAATGAGGGATGCAGCAGCCCTTTCTGTACTGTAACAG
>JAFVLL020019050.1:0-12500 GCA_021397915.2 Tor tambroides
TTTACTTACACTAAAAAGTGACGATATGCGGTGGTTTTGGATATATTACTGTTTTGTCTCATTCAGCGCACTGCCCGCGTCTGAGTAACAAACTATGCGCATATTAACAGACGAATTATGTTCATATTTAAAAGTCCAAACAGTCAGTAAGCGACAGGTGCTTGGAAACGCTGTTTTGTAAATGATTTATTGACGATTTTGCTGCGTTATGGCCAACTGACAGCGCTGCTTCTCTGCCGCTCACTGCTCAGAACTGACGCCGAGAGAGGCGAGGTGAGATTTTTTTCACTAGTTAATCGATCGTGGATATTTTAATTATCTTGGCCAGATTAAAAAAAAGTGTAAGAGATGATAATAATAGTAATAAAAACAAAAATGTGTCACCAAATATACTTGGGCAGCCGTTAATATACCTGGGCGGGTTGCCCAGGTAAAGTCTATGTGTGGGAAACACTGGTATGTGTGGGTGGGTGGGTGGGTGTGTGTTGGGTATATATACTGCATATATTAGGGCTGTCATGATATCAGATTTTTCATTACACCATTATCATGGCCACACAAATTTACGAAAATTATATCGTTGTGTATATATAGAAATCTTAAAAAAAAATAAAAAATAAAAATAAAAACCTTTTAAATATCGCAATACCTTTCATTTCATTTCATTTTGCCTGGATAGTGAAAAAAAAAAATGGCCAACATCCAGCGTGTATATGACTAATGCTGTTTAAATAGGTACCTCATGGAGTTGTTTGAGACCATACATGCTGCTTATATGCACATGATTGAGCCATTTTAATTGTTATTTTCGATTGCCAGTGCAGCTTTCATGTGTCCTGAGGCCTTAAAAGATAAAAACCTTGCAGCCTTGCACTAAAGTGGATATTTGAATTTTAAGTGAGTTTATACAGGTCATTAAACAGAACAACCTCTTCTGTCTTTTTAAAGACCAGCTCTGATGTGTCCAGTCACACTGAGAGATGAGCAGTTAAACCATGCATTCAAAAAAGTGTTTACTCACTCTCATGTCATTCCAAAGCCATACAGTATTTAGAACATTTTTTTACATGGAACAAAAATTTTAGGCTTTTTTTGTTTTTGTTTTTGAAACTTGAGCTTACAAGCTTGAAAAAGGATATAAAAACACCAAATGTTATAAAAGCTGTCCATACAAATCAGTACACTACATTGAGTCATCTGAAGATATACGATATAGATTTGAGCAAGGAGAAGACTAAAATAAGTTGAAAATCTTACCCTCCAGTGATATGTTAACTGCTATCCCTTAAGCCTTCAAAAGGAAACATAACTCAGTGTTATTCAGATTAATGTATTTTAAATCTATCTTTAACGTGCAGCATATCTAAAGTAAAGATTCAGCTTGATTTTTTTTTATACATGGATTATTTTATTGCCAAAGGTGAAAAGCTGTTGACTGTGGTTGTTCTTTTTGAGCTACCAATAGGTAATAAGTATTTACCATTTATGACATGTCACCTGTGTTTAGAGGATCGATTCCACACACTGCAGCCCCATTCCTGTTATAGATTTCCTGTCATTTCAGTGACTGATGCAGAAGGATCTGAATTATTTCCCATACTTCTGCCTGCATGTTGGAGGACATTACAAACTAATTCAACACTTTCCTAAATAAGAGATGACTCAACATTTTTTTTTAATCTATTTTTATTCTCTACACAGTACCATTGAATGCAGAAATGGCAGGAAATGAGTAGAATAGCAGCCGGCTGTTAATTTCGAGTTAAGGCCGCTGAAGCGATGGGCGACCACACCAACCAGCCGTACTTTTATTAATCACAAAGCTACTCAAACGTGGCCTCAGTTGAGCCACACTTTTGTTTATCAAGCGTTGTCCCCAAACAATATGCAGCCCTTCTTAGCATAGCATTAGGGGGTCGAAGAGATTACACGTCCAGTGTGCGTTTGTGTTCATTTTTCGTGTCTGAATGTGTGTGTACATGCTGCTACTTTGTCAAGTTCTTTTCTCAAGGAGAATTGTTGAATGCTCACATGTCAGGAAACAGCAGGTGGTGCTTGTTCGGGAAAATGCAGGCTCAAATTATGGCGACTCACAACATGAAAAATATGGTGTGGAGACCACCTGCTTCTCTCAGCATCAGGACAGTGGAAACGGTGATTTATGAATAGTCTTTACTTATTTGGAGGCCTGAAACGAGGGCAGAAGTGTTGATGTTATTGTGGTGGGATAGACATTATGAATTGCGTTATATGTCGTCGCTTTCCTGCTAAGCCGACTGGGTCAAGTCACCCAACCAAATTGTTCCAGGAGTGGAATTTACTTCATAGAAGATGCAAGCTTGGAGGTCCTTAACCACACTGCTGACTGCTCATAAATTATTAATAAAGAATCCTGTTTTGCAGGCTGCCAATCATCTCATGTAATGGTTGTCAGCTGGAGGTGCATGTAGCACAACGCTGTGAAAATGCCAAGGCGAACACTTTGTATAAATCGTCTAAATTGCTTGAAAATGTCATGGGCTGCTGGAACTTGGATGTTGAATAAAGTTATTTAAAAGAATAGAGGGATATCGTTGCACCGACTTTCTTATGAGTATCAAAGAGTTATGAGAAAGGGAGACCTGGGACAGCTGTAACATTTTTAACATTTTCCTTCATAACCGACTGCTACAAATCTAGCTGGCGTCTTTTGGTATAAGAGACATTTTAAATCGGAGCTGTGAGCCGTAACCGTTAATAGACTTAGAATAAAAAAGACTAGATCATAAAATTGAAATTAATAGAAGTCAGAGTGTTACAGTTGTAACAGTGATTGCTGGTAATTATATTAACACACTCTATCTGAAATAAGAGCATACCTCAAAGTAATATAATTTCTTTAATACCTATTAATATACCCTAATTTGCACTGTTATATGGTGCTATTTCTTTTAGCTGTAAGGAACATTTTATGTATTTAAATCTGAAGACACAGTGATACCTGAAATCCCATCATTTAAAAAAATAAATATTGACTATATTCAACTTTTATTTTTTTTATATATATATATATATATATATATATACACACACACACACACACACACACACACATGCATACATACATATATATGTGTGTGTGTGTATATATGTATATATGTGTGTGTGTGTATATATGTATATATATATATATATATATATATATATATATATATATATATATATATATATATATATATATTATGTGTGTGTGTGTATATATATATATATATATATATATATATATATATATATTAGTGCTGTCAATCGATTAAAAAAATTAATCACATTTTTATGAAATTAATCGTGATTAATTTAAAATAAAATAAAAATTAAAGTTTTTAAATATACTTTTATATTGCAATAATTTCACATTCAGTCTTCAAATTAATGTACAAACAACATAAAGACAGTACATTTTTTAATATTTGTATAATGGCATCTTTTTTATGACTGAAGGCCAGCACCACTCTGATGTCTCTGGAATAGTTTTTTCCCCAGTAGATATTTAATCATTGATTAGCTATTCAACATTACAAAGCTTTCAGTTTGAACATTTATTAGACTTAAAAACAGAACTTCTAATTTAAGTGAACTTAAAACAATCTTCACATAAACTATTATAATAAACGTCATATTTACCTGTGCCCTTCAGCAGAAATATACAGAAATTGAAACTGAAGTTATCAAACATATTCTAAATTAAATATAGGTGAATCCTTCTTTGTCCTTTGATTAATAGACATCACAGCAGCTGGTTATTAGGTTACTTTGGCTGTTATTTCTTTAAGAGCTGCCGCTGCTGAACGTGACGCGGTTCTGGCACGCATCATATTTTCTCTCAACTCTTTTTAGCTTTGCTGACACACTTCAGGTCTTAAAGTCTCTATTAATGAGCTGATGAGTTAAATCAGGTGTGTTAGATGAGTGAGACAGTGCTGAGCTGCTCCAGGACAGTTTTGAAAACCATTTCAGAGACATGTTCTTAAATGTGACTAATATAAAATTAGGGTGACCCTACGTGCCATTTTTCCCAGACGCGTCCTGGCCAGGATTTCTATATTGCTTTGATTCAAAGTAACTCGAGAGCATTTCGAAAACATAAGGAACCAATGTCATATACCGATCGGTCTGCACACACAAACAAAGCCAAATCCTAGATATTTTAGGCAATGTAGAAATCCTGGCCAGGATGCGTCCGGGAAAAATGGCTTAAGGTGCAAAAAAGTCAAAATACTGAGAAAATTGCCTTTAAAGTTGTTTAAATGAAGTTCTTAGCAATGCATATTACTAATATATATATATATATATATAACAAACTTGATATTTCATCAAATAATGTTTACTTTATTTGCATTACGTTATACATTTGCATGTACCTTTTTGTTATTTTTATTACATTCAAATCACCATAATTAGGACTTTTGCTCATAATTGTCTTTTATGATTCAATTTCACATTTTTAAAAAAAATATTTCAATATTATCTTATACTTTATAATCATTACATCCAAAATTATGTAACGCGGGTCTTTTTATTTACTTATTATAAATTCAATCTAAGACAATCTCCTTATTATGATCTGTTTTTCTTACAATGAGTATGAGCATTTAATGAACGCACTACAAATCATCATTGTGTACTTTCTTCTGTTGCAGTGCCATCGTTCTGGGGGCTTGTAAATTCTGCATGGAATCTGTGTTCTGTGGGGAAGAGACAGTCTCCAGTCAACATTGAGACGAGCCATATGATATTTGATCCCTTCTTGACACCACTGAGGCTCAACACTGGCGGACGAAAGGTAAACCATGTTTTATGTGATGTCTGCATGGGTGCAGTGTCAGTGCAGTGAGCTGCCTGGGAAAAGTAAACATTGGCTCTAGTGTCAAAATGCTATGATCACCTGTGAAAATGCTACTTTAGTGAAAAAAAATGCATCTAGGTCAGTGGTTATGCTACATTCAGAACGGTTAGGAAAGTAAATTATGGTGCTTAGTTTGAATCGTACGGTTTCCCACTACTGTTTTTTGTTTGTTTGTTTTACAGTAGCTGATATCCTGCAGCGTGTCATGCAAAACACCACTTTAAACAGGATTTTTATTATTATTATGCATGCAGCTTTGACCTCATATCATTCGATGAGATGGTTTGTCACACTGCAGGGCGATTTAAAATGAACTAGTTACAGATCCACTGGAAGAAACCATTTTCACTCAGAAATTGCTAGTAAATTTTACAGGAGAATTAAATGTGCCTATATTTGTGTAAATTTTGTTTGTAAAAAAAATCCATGCGCCCGTTATGCATCAACTAACCACATAAAAGTGCCATCATTTGTTTGTCAATGGAGAGAGGATGGCATGTTTTGCATATTAATAAATCCTCTCTTCAAATGCATCAGCAGTGGGTAACTGAGGTCGTGCATGTGGCGGCACTAGAGACAGAGATTCATACTCATACAGATCAGTCAATGAATAGAGAAACAAGGATAATAATCCACTGCATGGCAATTTGGCCAAAGCACTCTTGACATGCCAAGTCTTTTGAAATAATTTGTTGCATTCATTATTTGTAATTTAAAAGAATAGCAATTCACATTAAAACAATTTCATGAAAGGGGTTTGTCCTAAACTAAAAAAGGTTCATTGCTGTTTTTAGTGGCACATTTTAAGCCATTTACTAGATTTTTGCTTAATAAATATATCAGCATGGAAAGTTCCTTCTGCTCAAAGTTTAGATCTTTTCAGAGATTATTTCAGAGACACCTGTCCTCTGATTTCCTGGAGCATGCTAGATAAATCATTTTCTTCACAGGGATATTTTGATTTCAGTCGTGCTGAATGGTGTGTTTGAAGTCACACATCATATGTGTTTGAATTTCTGTCAGAGTGGAGTTTACATTGCCAGCATGTTAAATGGACTAATGAATAGTTAAAGGAAATTAAAATGACCTCAGAATAGAAAACCAATTAATCAAGCGCAGACATGCATCAAGGTTATGTGCTTTGGATTGAGGGAATCGCAGTTATTATATTGTCTCTATTAATTGAATATTTGCTCTGCTGTAGATGAGCTGCAATTACTTGAAGAGCTTTTAATGAATTTAATCGCTCTGACAAGGGAGGAAGATGACATGTCCCTTATTGAAGTCTCCAATCATTAAAGTGGAGAATTTGAGACATGAATATGAAAAGATGCCACATGGAAATATTTTCTGCCAACGTCATTAGTTTTGGGGTGCAGTAGATATGAGATAGGACTAATTACCGAAACGAATCAGGCCACATGCTGTTTAGCATAGGATAGATGTACTGTAGAACATAGTGTAGTACATTGTTTCGCTGTGCGTCACCTTCTTTTGTCAGCGTTGGTAAAACGGGACAGAATCCCGCCCAGAGACAAACAATGACAGATACGATCTGCACACAGATTTTATTCAGTTACATGAATATCATATTAGATTACTCACTGAGTCAGACTTGTCATTGCGATTTCATTAGCTTGGGTCGTTGACAGTGTGAGATACATTCTCTGTATAAACTGATGGCATCGGTTCGGCTATCAGTCAGCTTAAACAGGCCGATGTTTGAACTGAGGGACAACACTACTCTCGTGCAGATCGCACACATACAAGAGACTCACAGTGATGAATGTAAATGAACACCAGATTTTTTCTTTTTTTTCCAAATGACTTGTTCTTTAGGGGAACTTCTGTAAATCTGTTACTGATAGTAATGGTAATGTAGAGTCAGCCGGTCATTATCATCTGATTATACAGGAGTGATCAAGGCCTTAATGCAAAGCATGGGGTGTTTTGATCTCCCTGTTGGGGATTGTTTTGCAATTAGCATTGGATGACTATACATTATTCTACTTTTTAGATGGCTACATACTTATGCAAATACATGGGCATGGAAAATTGATTTGAGTTAAAACAGGCCGTTTTTTCCCAAGGGTTTGTGAGGGAACTGCAGGGGATTTGCTTAAAGGAATCATAAAAATGTAAAAATCAAGTAAATAAATAGAACTGAACAATTGAAATAAACACATATGGCTGTGATTTTTAGTCTACATGACTGAGAGTTTCAGACTATCATTACAACAGTAGTATGCTTTTGCTATTCCTTTTTTTAATAATTAGAGATAAAAGATTATAGTTAGTCATATCTATAATTGAGTTATAAAATATATAAAATCATAAGTTATAATATAAAAACCTTAAATCTTATTAACCATGAATAATAATAATAATAATAATAATAATTATTATTATTAGTTTATAATTATTGAAAAATTATAGAAAAACTGTTTGTTGTTGTTATTGTTATTATTATTATTATTATTATTATTATTATTATTGGAATATTAACTTAATATAAGCGGTACTTTAAGAAAATATTTTGTGTCAAAGTGGTTTGGATTTCAAAAAGTTTGGGAATCCCTAAATTGAAATTTGAACGAATATTTATTTATTATTTATTTATTATGAATATTTATAACATTTTAAGAGATTAAAAGAATAGTTCATCCATAAATGAAATGTTATCCTTTGCTCACACTTAGCAGGAACACAAAATAATATTTTGAAGGGGGAAAATATCAGTAAAATATTTAATTTAATTTTATTTTATTTTGCATATGATGAAAGACAGTGAGGCCCCAATGTTGTTTGAACCTCAGTGCTCTATCTGTTCCACAGAAGAAAATCATAGCGGCCGCCATTTAAAATATCTGATTGCTCAGTGGAGCCATGTAATAAGAGATGATGGCAGTGTCATTTTGATATAATATTCTGTTTGTTTGAGTTCAAGGATCAGTGATGTCATTTTTCCTGTAATCTGGCCAGCGGGAGAAGGAGATTGAAACCATTTAACATGCAAGATGCATGTATGACCAGATGGGGAGTTCTGCTGCCACAGGGAGAGAACGCTCCTCTAGCGGCACTGAATCAGTATAATTACACTGGGAGCACGGTGGAACGAGAAACATGGAGCCACAGGATGACATCTGTAGTGATCTGGGGGAAAACACTGTTGGTGGTGTCCTATTACATATTCGGCCCCCTAGCTTTCGTTTCTCACACATGTGACTTCCATGTTGGCTTTGTACCTGAATGTTTCAGCTCTTTTCACTGTTTGTTGCAAATGTTTGCACTCGCATTCTAAATCGTTTCTGTACCCTTGTTGCTAGCGGTTTATATTTCATGAACCGCGCACACCATGCCAAGGCGCTCCTAGACAAGAATTTACATCCGTTGTAATTCTGCAACTCTGCAGAACACGCCGCTTTCAGGCATGACTGCTTCATTTCCTTAGCGAACTTCTTGTGTTGGCAAACCCAGGGGAACATTAGCATAAAATATGGAGTCAAATATTTTTGAATAAAAGTGCAAATGTAAAATATTTATTAGAGAAAGCGTTTGCAAAAGATGCCTCAACATACACGTGTGTACATAAAGCTCAGCTATGTTTTTCATGCTGAATGTAATAAACCACAAAGGACACAGATGTTTATTGCTGAGGGTGAAACGCCTCGTGATTATGAGAATTGATTTAGTTATGCAAATTACTGATTCAAATTAATTAGACTCAAGTTTGTGTTGGCTGAACCTGCTAAGCTGTCACAGTATACAAAGCAGTTTGCGCATGAATATCTCAAAGGCTGCAATTATGTCTGTCTCGCCGTGACCTCTTGCTTGTCAAGGCGCTGGATTTAATTACTGCTGGATCGCGAGAGCTCGAAGCCCAGATTCGTGCGTTCCGAGTCGGAATACGCAACCTAAGCCGCCGTTCGTGTCTCGTCCATCTGTGTGAGTGTATAAATTTGAATCATAAACACGGAGCTAAAAAAGGATTAGGAAATAATTAGATTCAATCACTTGTGTCCGCAGGAAGGAGCGTTTGTAGGGTCCAGGGGTTGCGAGGCAATCTCACTGTAGCATGAGTCGCAGCAAAATGGGTCACACGGAAAGAGGAAATGGATCAGCAGTCTCCTGTCCTCTATTCTCAGATCAAAGCCTGAGTGCTCCACCACAGCAGAGATTCTGAGTGTGCCTTCATGTTTGTGCAGTTCAGATCCTACTCCAACATTATGATAGCAGGGTTTTATTGATATCTTCAGATCACTTTGTGGTTTTCATTGTACCAAATAAGAACTACTGGGCGAAATCAATTGAATCTCAGTTTCAAAGTACTTTATTGGCGTGATTGTTTTCTTTTTTTATTTAAAAAGTCAATTGTATTAAAGTTGTACAAAATAATTTTTAAAAAATAATGTTGAGGTTTTTTTGTTTGTTTTGTCTGGTTTTATCTTGTTTAGTTTTGTTTGGTATGGTTTTGTTTTGCTTTGATTTTGTTTAGTTTGTTGTTTGTTTGTTTTTTGGTTTTGTTTTGAGTTTCACATTTTTGTTTGGTCACTGTATAAACAATAGTTATTTTTCAAAACCTACTTAGCTGCCTCACTGTCAACTGTCTGTTAGGGCTGGGTAAAAAATATTGATTTCTCGATTTTAATTGATTCTCATTTTTATGAAGCAATATCAGTTCTTAAATCCCAAGAATCATTAGTCTAGCCTGTTTTTTTTAGTTAATGAAAGGAACATTGTAACGTACATCCCATCAAAAAAAAATCACAATGAGCTTTGTGCTTTGTTACTTTTGATATGAAACAAAATCTCAGATTTCAAATTCTGTCAATTGTATTACAGTATTTAAACAGTAGCGCCTCAGCTCAAGAGAAGCGGCAGCAGAAAGTGTGCGTGAACCGATCATCGCTTCCACTTTAATACCAGTTTTAGCACAAAAAGAACATGCAGTAAATAAACATTTAAAGGTAAGTTAAAAGAAAGAGTACAACTTACCAAAATCCAAAGCTTGTGTCATGTAATCGTTCAATCAGTGTTTTAAACGTGTAAAGACGTCAATATAACAGCTTGTAAACAATGTCATGTAACGTCACATTTATCTTAGAAAAAACAAACATATTTTTCCTGTTCTTTAATGTTTAATTTAAGTTTGAATAAGTCTGTCAAGTTTTTATGACAGACACCATGTAAATGTTTATATATTAAAAAATGATTTGGAGTAGAAATATTATGTAATTGTAATTTTATAATTATAAAAACTTCACTGATTGTAATTTAAGTGGCTGTATAAAAATAAGTGAATTTTAACCTTCAATATTATAGTAATGTAGTACCAACTGACTCTCATGTGTATTTTACAGCATTAGTTGAGAATTTTTTTCCTTGAGAAATTTTGGCTTGTACTGTACCTGATATGTGACCAAAATAATCTATATTGGATCGAATCGAATCAAAAGCTTGTGAATGAGATTCGAATCGAATTGTGAAGTTTGTGGTATCCTGAAATGTAACCTCATAAGTAGGGCTGGGTATCGTTCAAAAATTTTCGATATTGATACCGATACCTTGAGTTCGATACCGGTTCCTGAACGATACTTTTTTCGATACCAATTTTATGAAATCAGTTTTAACAAGATTACATTATCTCAAAAAACTTTGGTTTTATTTTTTTCAGCTTGTTGACATTGATACAGACTCAAAGACTCATCTCCTGAGACACTGCACAAAGGAAAAAAATATATCCAACACAATAAATCAGTGCAAATAATTTTAATAAAGCTCAAATAGTTTTCAGTTTACACTAGTGTTTGTTCGTTTTAAAATGCATAGCTCAGACAGAATCTTCATTTCTATTCATTTATTCTAGGTTGTTAAAAAGTTCAAGGAGTGAAAATCTTTATCCACTTTCATAAGTGGGTGTTTTATTTTCTTTCACCATACGTTTATTGTTATTAAATTCTGTGTTGTAGTATGTCTAATTATTTGAATGCATAAAAACTAAGTTTATTCAAATTTATTCTTAAAATAGCCTTATGAAATGTTTTATTTTTCCTCAGAAATTCTGTGTTCTGTATCTGGTTTTCAAATGAAGGCATAAAACATTAATTTCATTCATCATTTAAATGATTGAAAATCAAACTTTATTTATTTAGGCAAACAAAATTTTACTATTAAAATTAAAATATGGAAGAAATGTTGTGTGATCATTACTTTAAAAAAATATATAAAGTTTTAATAATTTTAATAGTAGCCTAGTAGTAGCAGTATGTACACTCTTCTGAACAATATTAATATACTTCTGCCGCAGTATCGTCCAAGTTAAACCGAACTTTTATTTTGACGGGTTGCCGTGAATACCTTTACAGTTCTGTGTGTATGATATGACGCTAGTTTTACTCAAATCAAACGGTAAAATGCTCATGGAGTGACTCTCAGAGCAGTTCTGGAGATGTTGTTCATGTGTTTATGTCCTCATTTAGACGGCAGACGCTGAAATCACCGCGAGCGTCACGCGAGCTTCAGTCTATGTGTAATAAACACAACCGCGCGATATAGAGAGCAGACTGCTCCGTACGCTTTCGAATCGCTCTCGCGGATGTCAAACACTGATCAATCATCGCCGCGTCGCTTCTAGTCAAACACACCTAGTGCTGCAGGCTTATTGCCTCACTGACGTTGATGAGATTAACCCCTTAGGTATCGAAATTTGGTACCGAACGACAAGACGTTTTTCGATACTCGGTGGTATCGAGGCAATTCGGTCGGTGCCTAAAAAGTATCGAACTCGATACCCAGCCCTACTCATAAGTGACTGATTTAGAGCGCTCTTCTGGAAACGCCACTTTTTATTAATATTTTTTAGTATTAAATCATTTATATTTCTAATCCGTATTTCTCTCACTTTATCTGCTGCCTTTACTACTTTTGGAACAGGTTTTGGCAGTGTGCCTATCACTAGGTTTTGGGTCAGAGCTAATGGTTGAACTAGTGAGTATGAAGATCGGGGCAGTGGTTGTTTTCTTAAGGTATTGCTGTTGAATGTATATGACTATGAAAGATGCATGTCCATCCTCTCCCAGAAACACCTACATTTGTTCTCTTTCAGTTTTTTGTAAGTGCTATACGCATTGCCTTAGGCGCAGTTTCACTAATAGAATTATGCAACTCAAGTAACAGCACAAATGCATACAAATATCAGTGCTCAGTGCAATTTGCATGCCGCAAAATCCTGGTTCTGTGTACTATGTTGTGGAGGATGCAGCAGACTACAGTGATCTGGCATAGTTTGCTTAACTAGTATGAATCAACCACAATTGAACTGTACATTATCTTAAAAAACTTTTTGTTCCGTTCCATAGCAAAGATATCCAAGTACTGGAGCATCATCTTTGCAGGTGTTTGTGTCTATGAGGCTTATAATGGTTGTACACTAATGGAATAGATATGTAAACATGCCGTGGACATCCTGCTGTGACTACTCTAAATCCTTCATCTCAGGGATAATCTAGTTAAGACCTCCTCCTTGATCTTGTTTTAAAGATGCTAAGTCATTAGGAACTAAACATCGGAGAACATCAGCAGTACTGTCTGCTGTCTGATTTTTCATTATCCCTGGTCT
>JAFVLL020019050.1:17500-35719 GCA_021397915.2 Tor tambroides
TATGAAAAGATGGCAGTGGGAAGCTTCTAAAGAAGCGCCTTGTAATTTTTAAATTATTGATTCAGCTCTAGAATGTGGAGAGATGCACTGTAAGGCAGAAGAGAGAGCTTGGATCGAGGTGTTTCGCCAACAGAGATTTGGATACAAAATCTTGCCATTAGTGCCAGGAGAGCCTGTTTTAATGGTTTTCTCACACTGTCATTCTGTCGCACTCATATTTTGGCTCACACTTTGTAGGTGAGCTGTATTGATCTCAAGAAGTATCAAGGGAGCACTATCTTCCAAAAACAATTAGCATACGCCTTCAGCTAACCTTAAATTCGAAACGAAGCCGAGAGTTGAGGTGTATCCAGAGAGATACGTGACCTTGTACTGAAGCCAGACATGTCATGACATGTTTAGGTAAACTCATAACTCATGTATTTGATGAAACGGCTCTGTTCCCAGGTTCCATAACTGCAGGACTTTTATGCATATCCCTGGCTCCTCTGTGCCAAAAGATCAATGCAGACCTTGATGAAGGTGCGCTCAATGGATTTCTTTGCTGTCATCTTCATCAAAGAATTCATCTCTCTTGGTGTAATGATGCTTAACCTAAAGTTCTTATCTTCGGTACCTTAATTTCTGTCTGGCCATTACAGGCAGGCAGTTACTTAATAAAATGCAAATGGATGAAGAGAGGAATATAAATCATCTCCCTCTTGTTCCACATAGAATGATTATTATGCCTTCCTCATCATTATCATGGAGCGCACACTGGAAATGTCCTTTCAAATGGAATATTTTCTCTGCTTCAGGTGAACTTGAGTCTTTTTTTCAGTACAATGTGTCTAAAGTTGTCTAATTGGATGTTTTAAGAAACTTAGAAAGACTGTGGGTTCATACAAAGACTATGAATGTCTGTATTCAAGGCCTTTCATCAACCACGACAGAATGCACCAGAAAACACTGTTTTCTCAGAGGAGGCTATACATATGGGGGTAAAAAAAAATCAGATGAGAAAATAATCATTACAGAAATAAAATGGACTTGTTTTTCTTAAATGACTCACCTGGCTCAAAAAGAACATCACCGCACTCTGCTACCCATGAAAACAAACTTGAAATTGAAATATGAAATTATTTGAGGAACATGTTTTTTAGTACTTCGCTTTGTTAAATTAGGTGTGTGACAATCATTATATTTGCAAAATTATTAAAGATTTGTTGACTAATTGTCTGAAAAAGTGTATTAATTATAGTAATCTATAATAAACTGCTAGTAAACAAAAGATGGTTTAACAATCCGAGGTCAGTAAATCCTGTTCTTTTGAACTCTTTTCATCAAAAAAGCCTGAAAACGTGTATCTCTTTTTTTTTTTTTTTTTTTTTCTTTTTTTTTTAAACAGAAATATTGAGCAGCAGAACTGTTTTCAACAATGATAATAATAAATGTTAATTAAGAACCAGATGAGGATAATAAAATAATTTCTTCAGAAATCATTCCTTCATGTGACACTGGAAACTGATGGATGGATGGATGAATACTGTAGATAGGCAGACAGACAGACAGATAGATCGATCTAATAAATTCACTCTTAATAACCATATCATCAGATATAACAGAAATATAGCTGTTTTCAACATTGATAATAATAAATGTTAATTAAGCAGCAAATCAGCATTAGATTACTGTATTAAGAAATCATTCCTTCATGTGACACTAGAAACTGAAGTTGGAGTATTGAAAAATTGAAACTAAATATATTGAGAGAGAGAGAGCGAGAGAGAGCAAGAGAGCGAGATAAACTGTTTAATATATATATATATATATATATATATATATATATTTATTTTATTGTATTGTTATTTTAAATAAATAAATACAAATTGCATAAAAGATTTCTGGGGTTTTAAAACTAATATACAGGTCATTTCCAGGATCTAAAGGCACAAAATCAGCTGAAAGCCTGATAGAAGTGCATGCTGGGTGAACAGGCGGTTAAGTGCTCCCCTGAGGTAAATTGTAGAGCCTCATATTCCACTGCTGTCTGTCAGGTATAGCCGTGACTCGGTTTTCTGTCCGTAATTCCATCTTGTGTTGATATCGAAACCACAGCTGCCTGTTGGAGCCTCCTTCCAGATATCATCCTACATACCATATCAATACCAATACACCATTACCAATGACAGGTGTCTCCTCAAGGAACTCATATTACCACAGGCGAAATTACTGCATCTCAAGAACGCTTCCTCTTTTTTATGTTGACAGTTAGATTTTGTTTTAATGGGAAGTGTAGTGGTTAAAGCTCTGGATTGTAACTCAAACGTTTAAATCCCAGAAGGGGTGAATCGTATTCTTGTGAACTGCTGAGTTTCACCGTCCCTCTTCTATCCCATTGAACCTCAGGCTGCTCCAGGTGTGAACTGTGAGGCGTGTTAAATGAAAAGTGGCTGCTAAATGACAAATACGTGATTAATTAACCTAAATGTAATTAGCTTTACACATTTTATGTGTCGACTGATGTTTTGACAGTTCTTAGGATAGACCGCTGAGAGCTGGCAGGTTAGAAACCTGTGTAATGCAGATCAACCATCGTACAAGAAAAAAAAAAAACTTATTAGAGCCTTACAAGAGGTTAAATAATGCATGGCACAGCATTAACGAGTGGAGAATTATGTCTGAAATATGAAATGCTTAAAGTTAGAGTTGCCTGTGGCACAGTCTGCCAACCTACGCATGATTTCTTGTGAGTTTAAGGACTGTTTAAGTACCTGCTGAAGCCATGCTGTGACACTCGGTTGCGTTGCGGATTGAAATGATGTCAACGCTGTTACTGCGCAATCTGACGTCAGCTATGATGTGAAACCCAGTTCTCATGGAAGTTTGTTTTTTATGAAGTAGAACTTTGTGGTGGACTAATAGAGATTCATCGGTTGTGTTTTTACCTCAAACGTCTATCTGGGTCAGTTTTTGTCACTCTGTGCTGTACAGGCAGGTGCCAGGTTCTGCATCTGGGTGCACTAGGCATAAGATTAAAGGGACGCCAGTGCTAACCTGTCATGAGACTGCGTACTCTGCCCTTTATGCTTCACTTCCTGTGTGCAGCACTATCAACACATCAAATGGGTCTTCAACCTGCAGCGGTAGGTTTAGCGCAAGGCTCACTGGCCACGCAGTCCACTCAGCTGAATGTGTTGTTGGCAGGTCCACCTTCCTGTCACTTCACCAATTTGTTTTTTTTTCCCCTCATCATTTGACTTGTTTTGCTGTCTGAAAATGATCTTTTATTGCCATACCTTATGCTGTAGTCCATACTTGCAATACAGAAATACAATATAACAGCACTTGATTGATTTCCATCTTAGAAATTTGGAAATCTACAACCTGATTTAAGAGAGGTATCTGTGCGAAACAGATTAGTTAATAAATCAATTTTTTTTTGTTGTTTGTTTTGTTATAGAAAAAAATATGATTTGCACTACTGTTCAAACGTTTAGGGTCAGTAATGTTGTTGTTTTTTTTAGTTTTTTTTTTTAAAGAAATTATGGTAACACTTTACTTAAAGCCTTTATGTATAATGCATTATAAAAGTAGTTTTAATGCATTAATTATGCCTTGTAATGCACCTTATAATGCATTGTACAGTCTCATGAACAATTGTAACCACAGTTAATATATCATAACACTTATCAATTATTTGTTACACTATGCATTTTGAATTTGGCTATAATTATTTATGACAAGATATAATGTATTACAATGCTAATTATGAATAATTATATTGCATTTTACCCTTTAATAACCCTTTATAATGCATTATACATAAAGGCCTTAAGTAAAGTGTTACTGAAATTATTTTGAGCAATAAAAGAATGATGCATTAAATTAAGCAAAAGTGACATTTATAATATGTTCCAAAAAGAAGAGATCATCAAAGAAGGGTTTTCAAAGAAAAAAAGTGCATCAAGGTTTTAACAAAATTAAATGTATATATATTTAAAAGCACAAATATTTTAACTTTTATATTAAGAAAAAAACATGCTGAAAATTCAGTTTTGCCATTACAGAAATGGCATTGTATAAAAAAGTTTTTATATTGTCAGAATATTTCACAATATTACTGGTTTTACAGTATTTTTGATCAAGTAAATGTAGCCTGTGTGAACATAAGATTTCTTTCAATAACATTTAAAAATTTTACCAGCCCAAACTTTTGAACAGTCAGAGATATCAGTTCGGAAGATCTCACATCCGATTTTGAATGAAATACAGCATTAGGCTCTGATATGAAACTTGTTTGAACATGACAGTGCAGACAGAGTGAGAAAAACTCCAGGCAGCAAAACAAGACTTGGACATTCATCATGACGCACAGTTGTTTAGATGCAACTTCGAAGGGTTTTATTGCCAGCCAAACAATGCTATCTGTTAGCTCAGATACCACAGGGGATCCAGGGAAGGGCAATTATTTTGTATGTTCTGACAGCAGAGGTAAATGACTCCATTACTACGCCTAACACCAGGTGTACTTTCTACTGCTTGACCCAGTCTACTACCTCCATCCACAGAAAAAAGGATTACTCTTCATTTGAACTTATCTTTGTTACCATGTAATTATACATCTACATGCTGCATAATAATAAATTAACTACATGTACTTACTATAGGGTTAGGATTAGGGTTTAGTTAAGGTTAGTGGCATTGTAAATATGCATAATTTACTGTAGTATTATGCAACATGTAACAAAAAAAAAAGTTTTTTTGCGTTACCAAAAAAAACCAAAACAGTATTTATATCTGTTCTTTTTGTGATGCATTGTTCTAACCACTAGAAATGCACAATATATCCATATAATATCAGTTATCAGACAAAATTTGCATAAAAGGTGTTATTTTATTAATATTTGATATTGATTATTATTGATTTAATTGTGAATGTACGCACAATGTTTTTGTATTTAACATTACAGTTGCCAGATAAATAAACTAAAACAGTTTCAATGTAATTTTTTATAAAATCTCAAAATCAGTAATTTACATCCTGTATGTTTTCATGTTGTGATGTCTAACTTCACTTGTAGTTAGACAAAATAGTGTAATATTTTAATAAAGGCTTTTTTGTCAGTGATGTATATCCAGCCATAGCATGAAAATAATTATTGGGGTATTCTGTCAGACAGATTTTTAATTATGTGTGTGTGTGTTTGTGTGTGTGTGTGTGTGTGTGTGTGTGTGTGTGTGTCTAGATAAAAACAAAAAACAAAAAAAAACTGTATCAGTCAATGTGTTTTAAATTCTAAATCAATTCCTGAATTGCAGCTGAATGGGACTGAGGTATGTAGAATTTCTTATTGAACATTGAATTTTGATTAGCAATTCTGCATTGGAAAATTAAAAAAAAAAAAGGCAGATGGATGGAGCATTTTAGGAAGCGCGCACACACCCCAGCCAAGCATCATCTGGTTTTCTGTGTCATCCAATCACATTCCATCATTAGATATTTGTTTTACTTAACTTCCTATCAGAATTTCAGTCAAACCCCATCAAACATTCCCTCAGTGGATTGTTTTCCCTCAGCTGTAATTTGAGCAAATTGACAAACAACATTTTCAATTTTATGTTTGGTTTGTGTAATCCCACAACTGCAGGAAGCCCAGCAACCCTATGAATATTACAGAGGCTCTTCTATCCCGCTAGGAAAAGCAGCAAGGAAAGGAGGTGTTGTATATGCACCATGACCTTTGTCTGGCAGTGCCTGCTGCGGTTAGCCTTGTGTCAGAATGAAGCCTGACATGACTACCTCTGGGGGGTCGAGACTCACTCCCGGGGATGTTTAGCACCTTGGAGTTAGAAACGGGGCTTAAAGGCCACAACCCCTCAAAGAGGCCTGTATACACTTCTGTCCGCCTTTCCCTGATGTGTATCGACGATATAGCAGCGAATTAGCATAACCAACGGCTCGAAGCACTGTCGTTTAGTATCACAAGAGAGCCGTATCGCTAATGTGTCACACGCTTGGGGAGATTGGAGATCTATATAAGCCTCTGAGATGTACAAGGGCAGAGGGCAAACAAGCCAGATTCCCATCAGCCATCAATCTGTCAACCAATCAGCGTGTCGTATAAGGATGTTCTAACTCAAGCAGTTGTTTCTAGAAAAAAACAGGATGGGGCAAGTTCTTGCCCATCCCTATTCTTGACACATAACCTTACTTCTGGAAAAGAATGAAATGCTCAGGGCTTATTTAGCATCAGCATAAAATATAATTAAAAATGTGGAACTACATGTAATGTCTGTTAAAAGCCGTTTCACACTTTTACATTTCATTCCTGAGAGAGTAGCTGCATAATTGCCATCCTTTTCACTTGCTTTGCTCATATTTTTCAACGTGTACAACTCTTCATTTCTCATGCTTATTAAAAATCCTTAGAAAGTAAAGCACATTGTTGAATCCATTTCTCCTATTCACTTCAGAGGAGATTAAAAGATTTATACCATCCGAAACACAGAGGAAAAACTGAGGTTATTTCCCCTTTTATTCCTTTCTAGAGTGTTCTAGAGTCCGGTTGAAAAAGAACTCGTCATTTATTTAAAAAAAAAAAAAAAAAAAAAATGTCACAGGTTATTGTAAATAGTTCTAAGTGGCCATAAAGTAAAATAATTAAATGCACAATTATCTATCCATCTGTCCATCTATCTATCTATCTATCTATCTATCTATCTATCTATCTATCTGTTCACAATTTGATTATTTTTCAGCATTCTATTCATTTTAGCCTAGTCTTTAGTCATATTTTTATAGAAATAAAAATAAATTTGGGCTACATTTATGAAATAAATTTTAAATCTGTCTGTTTATCTGACTAAACTAAATAATAAAAACAGCTTCACTGCCTTGCTGGGGGAAAAAAAACTGGAATAATCTTTCTTTTAACAATGCCTGAAATTTCCATAATTTCGTGTCTGTCTGTCTAAAGTAAATAAAACAAGATAGAAAGTCAAGTCACCTTTATTTATATAGCGTTTTTACAATACAGATTGTGTCAAAGCACTTAACAGTATCAAATTGGAGGATAGAGTGTCAGTAATGTATAATAATAAGAGTAAACACTCAATTTTCAGTTAAGGGCATTTCATTATTGAATTCAGAGATGTCATTGTCTAGCTCAGTTTAGTTTAAATAGTATCTGTGAAATCAAATTGACGATAATCGCTAGAAATTAAGTGTCCCCAACTGAGCAAGCCAGAGACGACAGTGGCAAGGAACCAAAACTCCTCTGTGACAGAATGGAGAAAAAACCTTGGGAGAAACCACAGGTCTAAATGGGGGCCAGTTCTCCTCTGGCCAGGATATTATTGTTTATTTATTGTTTACTTATTGTTTTAATTCAAATTTTAAATGTATAAATGTATTATATTTCTATTTTTATATTGTTGCAATTTCTAACAATAATAGTATTATGTAGTTAGGTATTTTATTATATTTTTAGTTCTTTTGTTTTATTTTTAGATTCATTGTATTTTTAGTCGAGGTCTTCACTGGGGATATGTCCCCGGGGCTCATCCAGGTGTCCGGCCTCCGCCGACGATCAGGGCCGCAGACATCATCTCCCGATGCCGATCCACCATCTGATCCGGACACGGACTGAGAAACAGAATAAGAAAGAAACAGACAAATATTAGCATAGATGCCATTCTTCTTACGATGTAACGAGAAAGAAAAAAGAAGAAGAAGAAATGATTTAGGAGAAACTCTGCCTATCCAAAGCCCTCAGCAGAGAAAACAGCTTGACTGCCTTGGCGGGAAAAACTGGAATAATCTTTCTTTTAAAACAGCGGCTGACAATTTCCATAATTTGAATTACATCAAATACCATGGTGCGGTCTGACCGAGATTGATGTAGTATAATTATACAGCACTCCTCTCCAAAGCAGTGCCCTTAACATCAATAAAAAGCCATCACAGTCTGATGAGGTAAATGGGTCTGCCTTGCAGTAAATTGCGGCCTTTACCTGCTTCTACCGATTTTCTCCAGCTTTATTGTTTGATATAATTAAAATGTAAACCAGCTCCTTCCATGGGTGGTTTCTCAAGCGATGTTCAATCACTCTTTATTGCATTGGGCCTTGGCTGTACAAAAGATTCTCGGAGGAACGCGGGGAAGATCGAATGGGTCGGCAGCCTAGCTGGGCTATTTCCTCTAATGTGCGGTGGGCTTGAAGGCTATCCAGGAGATTAATATGACTTCAGTCTTTTTGGAACAGTGACATTTATTCTTCCCCAAAGTTTTTGCTGTTTGGAGGCACTTCCTTATTTTCCTGCATGCCTGTGTTCCTATTTCTCGACTTCCCTTTTATTCCCCCTTCTCTCCCTTTGTCTTGTTCACTGCCTGTTACACTTTCACCTCCCTCTCCTTTCCCATTCCATCCGGCTTCGCTCTATCTCATTATCTTTCTGTCTCTCTTTCTCTCTCTCAGCTTCCCATTTTTAAGTTGGGAAACTTCCAAAATCCTGCCTTTCGCAGAAGCACTACACTACAATCTGTCATTTCTGTCACAGACTCGTTTATTATACATTGTACCTCTAAAACACTGGAGCGCAATACATGACCAGAATTTGAGCAGAAGCGCATGGGGTATTTGGTCTCTTTCCGACAGCTACCGGATGCAAAATGCTCTGCCACTGAGGGTATACTTTTACTGTACAGTTGAACTGCAGAGCAGAAGTTTCACATGAATAAACCCCTGCATGTACCGCTGTCTTTGTACACTGGAGATCTGTTGTTCAGTGGAAAGCATGTGTATAGAGAATGTTTGTATTTGTGGGGCCCGCTTATTTCTACATCAAAACAGCTCTTCATTCTGATATATAGGGGTAGACTGAGGCTAGTTGTCGCTTTATACTCTACTCAATATTTCTGAAGGTCGGTTTATTTTTGAAAGTCGTTTTCTGTTTAGGCGCATAAGTTATAGGAGTAGTTCACTTCCAGAATAAAAAATTCCTGATAATTTTCTCACCCCATTGCAGTTTCAATGCATCTTAAAAGGGCTCCACACGATCCCAGCCAAGGAATAAGGGTCTTATCTAGTCATTTTCTTAAAAAAAAGAAAGTATGTACTTTTTAACCACAAATGCTCATCTTACAGTAGCTCGACCTCACTTATTAACGTTGGAAAGGTCATCCATGGTTGGTTCTTCGTCTGTGTACTCTGGTTCTAAAAGGTAGGATAGGGCAGAAAACTCCATCTCGTTTTCTCCTCTATCATCAAAATTGTCTGACATTGCTGTTTTAACTTTTTTTCTGTAAAGGTCATTTGATTTTCTTTGCATGTTCATTAAAAACTGGGCCGGTACTTCCGTCTACCTCACACGTGACCTTTCCAATGTTGACTATGTAATGCGTGAAGTCGAGCTAGTGCAAGATGAGTATTTGTGGTTAAAAGGGGGGGGGGGGGGTTAAAGAAAATTGCCGATCTTTTCGCTAGATAAGACAGTTCTTCCTTGGCTGGGATCGTGTAGAACCCTTTGAAGCTGTATTGAAACTGCAATTTAGACTCTCAACTTGTTGGCTCCCATTGAAGTCCACTATATGGAGAAAAATCCTGGAATGTTTTCCTCAAATACCTTAAAAAAGAAAAGACATGAACATCTTGGGTGGCATGGGGATGAGGAAATTATCAGGAAATTTTTAATCTGGGAGTGAACTAATCCTTTAAAGTCTTGGCTATAAATAGCTAATAAATATTTTGAATAGTTTTGCTCAGGAAAAAATATATGATTCCTTTAAGAAGCATTGACCTTTATGAGGTAAGTTGTCTTAATAAAACCTGCCACTGAACTGCCTAATTTAGCCTTTTCAGCTAAATTTAAAATTATTTATATATATATATATATATATATATATATATATATATATATATATATATATATATATATATATATATATATATATATATAAACATAAACGAACTATATATATGTGAAATATTGTAAAAAAATATAACATTTAAAACATACAACAATTCAGTCCAATAACAATGTAACAACTTGCCCCACTCTGAAAGAATTTGAATTATTCAGTGTATTTGAGATGCTTTTGAACTGCATGTTAAGCACTTAAGCACAAAACCAATGCAAGAGAAAGTGAGAATTTGTACAACTGCATTTTTCACCTTCTAGATAGGGAGATACAATCTTGTGAACATTCCCATGTGACTACTAGCCCTGGTCTCTCCTACTATCTAATCTATCGTACAAGTGATACACTAGTATTTGCAATGAACCTGCCATATTTGACATTGTAAGCTTTTCCTGATGGCTCTTCTCTCCTTATCAGGAGCCGCTACTGCAGTAACATTGAATACGGTAATTATTTTGTCGCTCCAGTGAATATGACTCACTTAGTCAGAGAAAGTAGAGTTCTAGAGCTGAGCAATAGAATGATTCAGTCGAGACTGTCGGTGTTCAGGAATGTAGTGTTTATGGGTCAAGGTTAAAAGAAATTAGACATCTGTTTGTATTGTACGAGTAGAATACTTCAAGCAAAATAGAAAATGATGATTGCTGGGGGGGGGGTTAGCATTAAACAGCGAATGGCATTCACAAACTAGTTTAAGGACAGTTTCAGCTTAGTACATTACAGACTGTCTGGTAAAAGCCAGTAAACATTAGTGGTCAGCCAATATTGGTTGTTTAATGGCTGATGCTTATATTGATTTTTGAGACTGATTTTCTAGAATCCTTAGAAGGACCTCTAGAGACCTTTTCAGAAAGTGCAGTTCTTTGAAGAAAAAAATGAATGGAGGCATTTAATAAATAAATTTGAAGTTCAACATTTGTAGTTCTGTAAGTACACAATAGGACATTCTTTACACCTCCATGTTCTCCAGAAGAACTGCAACTATCTATTTTTACAGTATTGTTGCTGATATATTGCATGATGGTGTTGCCAAAATGAATCAGAAGAGGTCTAGGTCATACTTTCATTTAGTTATTTTCAGTTTTTAGTTCAGTTCTTTCACATGTACTGAGATACAGGAGAGGTGGGTTGGGGCGATTGAGCTTCTGGATGTTTCACCAGTCTTCATAAAGCAGCATCTCTTTCTGCCAAACCACGTTACATCAAACAAACTTTTGACCATGCTCCATTTATCCCAGGTCTCTCGCTCCATATGGCAGCCTGCTCTGAAATATCTGAAGCGCTTTTTTTGGATCTGACAGCGAACGTACATACAGTAGACGTGCGTCACCCATATGCTTCTCAAAATGTGAGGAAATCTGGTGTCGTTTATCTTAAAGCGTTCTGTGTGTCTTTGCACTTTTGACTTTTGTCTTTTTTTATCTAAAAGTTTTACAAGACAGAAAAGTTCAGTTTTATTAATTATGCAACTGGATGGCATTAGCCACATTGACAAAACTATATCCTGCAGTTCTTAGTAATAAGCATAAATCGCCCAAGTCTTATTGACAACATTGACAAATTCAGCCAGTTTACTTTTTTAATGAACGTCTCTGATCTTATTGTGCAAGATTTATCAGTACACACTGTTCTGGAGGAAACAAAAATAATAATTATTTATTAAAATGTATTTTAACTTCCTACTTTTTGGTGATGTAACTAAGGACGTATAGGCGGAGAAAAATATTTGGTCACATTTCTTGCTATTAACAAACCATTAACTACATTTTTGCCTCAAATAACTCCTGATTTGCTGATTATTAATAGTAAGTTTAGTTATTGTGTATAGGATTAGGGATGTAGAATATGGTCATGCAGAATATATGTACTAATAAACAGCCAATATGTTAATAATAGGCATGCTAATAAGCAACTAGTTAATAGTGAGAATTAGTCCCTATACTAAAGTGTTACCAAATATTTTAACCAATAATACCGTAGCCCACTTTTCACAATTCAGTTATATTTTGAATGAAGTTCCGCCCTACGCTATTTCTAGCTGAATATTTCATTTGACTCAGAAATTTGCATTACAGAAGTGAAATGTGTTGGGAATGCTGTTTCATGTTGTCTTTAAGTGCTGGTTCATTGTCCTAACGCCCTCCAAACCTCTCCAGTGACTGAAATCAGAGGCAGCGAGCACACCCAGCAGGACCCCTGTGCATTGTTGGGAGACTCAAATCCCCAGGCTTTGGATTATCTACGTGCTTAAACTGATTCAGGATCAGGGGATACTAGTCACAGCTCACTAATCTCCCTGTGTAGGGTCAGAGGAAAGCTCTCTGGAGTCAGTGAGCCAGCACTGTTTGGACTCCGCTGAGGGCTATTAATTCCCTTTCTTGCCACAAGCTTCTCTGTCAGGAATCGATTGTGCTGAGAAATTGACAGCGGAGGCTCCTCTACGCTGCCTAGCTTTCTCTTTTTCTCCTCTTGCTAATGTCTGCGTCTACCTCACGCTCTCTATCCCTTTCTCTCTTTTACTATTATTTATCTCTTCTTTTTTTTCAACTGTGCCTCTCCTTTCTCTCTCTCTTTGTCTCTTCCTCTCTAATTGGCATCTTTGAGGTAGTTGTTAGACACATTGTAGATGAGTTTGATCAAACCCAGTGTTTGTGGTAAACAATGACTTTTAGGAGGTTGATTTTTTCGAGGAGTCTCTGTAGGGAACTTTCAGGGCGCAAGCTGAGATCTATCTCCCACAACGCAGTGTCATTTGGCATCGCTAACACAGTCAGCTAAACGTCAATTATCTAAATACTTTTAAGCAAAATACAAAACATTTGATGTCTAAAATTCTATCTAGGCAACATATTTTAACATATTGTAATGATGTACTGCCCAGCAAAATGTGCTTGAGCAGTGTACGGTTGCTACCACCACTGACTATATCAAAAGTTTGGAGTTTTATTTTATCATTCTAATTGTTATTAATAGGGTTTATTTATTTATTTATTAAAAAATATTTAAAAATGATTACAGTTTCTACAAAAATATAAAGCATCACAACTGCTTTCAACTTTGATAATAATAGGAAAAAATTTTTGAGCACCAAATCAGCATTTTAGAATGATTTCTGAAGGATCATGTGAAACTAAAGACTTGAGTAATGGCTGCTGAAAATTTGGCTTGCCATCGCTGGAATAAATTACATTTTAAAATATATTAAAATAGAAAACAGTTGAAATTGTAATAATATTTCACAATATTACCATTTGCACTGATTATTACACTATTTTTGATTAAATTAACTTATTAAATAAAAGTAACATTGTTGCAAATTTAACATAAATTACAGTATTGGACCAAGTGCTGTTTTGTAGTTATTCATAAAGTTAGATCTGTTTTTTTTTTCTTTTTCTTTGTTCTTATACTAATTTGGTTAACAGGTTAATGTGTTTAAAACTAGCTGCTTTTTATGCTACACTGTAAAGAAAAATATAAATAAAATAAAAAAATGTTTTAGCACAATGTACTGTAAAATCAAGGAATTTTTTGTATTGATAGATAGATAGATAGACTGTAAAAAAAAAAAAAAAAATTCTGTAGTTTTTACAAAATTGGCAGCTGTGGTTGCCAGAATAATTTTGTAAAAAATACAGAAAAACTGTGAAAACATTTACAGAACAAACTGTAAAATTTACAGTATAAAACTGTAATTTGCGCACAAGGAAACTTGAATGTAAACCAGTAAATTCAACACACTGCTATTAAAATCTGTTTTGTACATTTAACATACTGTTTTGTACATATAACCTCCCCCAACCACCATAATAATGCAGGTGGTAAAAGAGAAAGCCACATGAAGAATCAAAGCTCATCACAAGTAGCTTCACCACAAGCAGAAGTATATACTAATATATAGAAGGTGCACAGAGTCATTCATGCAAACACAAAACACCATCATGGTAACACACGATACTTAAGTAATGCAATAAACTTTCATTAAACAACAGAAGATGTAACATAAAGCCCAAATGCACATAACTGATAACAAAAACTATTTAAAAAAACATGATTATTTAAACAAAATACTTTTAAATGTGGAGTGCCATGCAGGGAATTCTGGGAATATCAGTTTACAGTTTTTGACTGTAAATTATACATTAATTTGTTATTTTTTACTTCTAAAAACTGTACAATTAACAGCATTTTACTGTAAAATTACATGAAATGTCTATTAACAGTTTTTTTCCTTAGCGTTTTGACAATTTTACAGTTAAAATTACACTTATTTTTTTACAGTATAGATAGATAGATAGATAGATAGATAGATAGATAGATAGATAGATAGATATTTTACCTGTATTTTGAATTTTGCACTTCATTGCAATTTTTTAATTTTAAATGGTTAATTTTATGTTAGTTAATGGTTTTAGAAGTTTTTAGAGTAATATCTAAAACATGCCATGTTATTTAGTATAATGGAGTACCAAAGCTTTCCCTTTTCATAAAATTGCCCTGTAAAATTAGTTTAGACTTCTTTTGCAAGGGTTTGGGACCCCCCTCCCCCAATTATATCTTCCTACCCACTGTAGAAAACATGGCAGTGGCCTTTGACTGGTAAGCACGACTCTGTTAGCACCTTCTGGTGGGTGACAAAACTACACCATCTGACTGCATAATGCATCTTCCTCTGTTGACAGCCATTCAAAATTACTTATGTATTCTGATGGAGGCACACATTCTTCCACGCACAATAAGAGCAGCACGTGGCCCAGGCTGCAGGAGAACATTCAAGTGTTTTCATGTCCATAGCTGAAGCTCTGTTTCCTCCTGTGCAGCCTTTACAGAGAGTGCCTTGAGAGGAAATATGAATGGAGCTCTCATAGAAGTCCTTCATACGCTGAGAGAAAAGGAAATATCACGCACACACGATCGCACACATGCACGCACGAACCCACACACTTGGACTCGGAGGGGAAACGCAACAGCGGTCTGAGAAACCAAGTGTGACAAGTGAAATTAGGACATGAAGTTTGCATCAAAGCACAGCTGAACAAAGCCTGGGTCTTGCAGCGAAAGTGTCCTTCACCTCTTCAAGTCAGTGCGGAAAGCGCTGGAGGCCACTGTTAGTGTACGCTTTGATCTTCCACCACTCCAAACTTTGTCCTTAGTGACAATAATAATGATGTTTGGTAAAAAAAATACTTTTTTTCAGAAGATCTTTCATGTGTTAGTATTGACCTGAAGCTGTGTACTGTATCAAGAAACAAACAACCGGCTAAATCAGTGTAATCTTTGTTATAATCCAGCCCAAGTTTACCCAAAAATAAAGCACTGGAAGAACATAAGGGGTAATGCACTTAGAATGTATAGCGTGTGCTGTTTAAGCACAAGATTCACTACAGGAGTTATGCAAATCAGGTAACAGCACAGACGCTGCCAAAAAACCTGTGCTGAATGCAATTTCCACAACTTGGTTTCCCATCTTACAGACCGGTTCTGAGTTGTGGAGGATGGAGTGGATGCAGAATGTTTATGCAATACACCAGCATTTGGATTTGTGTGCTGTTAGAATGCTTTTCTTTATCATTTGATCATTTTTGATGAATGACTGATCTATAGAAAATGTACACAAACATCTCTTTCGAAGGTAGCGCGTACAGTATAGCGGCTGGTCAAATTAAACCATAAGTGGTAAATGAATAATGTTCCTTTCAAGTGGAGTCAGACATATCTTAATTATAATTTATATTCAAATAAATGACCAAGCGAAGTCATTTTTACCAGTGGGAAACTTTTCAGTGGTACCTGAGTAATTGAGTTTAAGTACCATTTCTTCACGAAACATGGCAAACAGCACAGAATAGTTAGAATAGGAGTGAATAGAACAGTATTGAATAGTTGTTTTTTCAGTAATATACGTAGTTTTAAAACTTTATAATGCCAAGGACACCCAAATATGAGAGAATTTCCTTTCTAAAAAATGGGGGAAAAGTATATTTTTATGTATGAAAATATGTGTGAGAAAAATATGAAACATTGTAAGGACATGTTGTTTCCTCAATAACTTTTTTTTTATTTTTTTTTTTATTGTCACAACTAAAGTCAAAACAAATGAATAAAATATATGGACTGGCATTGTTATATTAATGCAAAATGTGTAATTCTTTATAATAATAACAACAATAATAATAATAATAATAATAATAACTTACTGTCAAAAACTATGGCTGTTAATAGAATAAAATAAGATTATTCTTATGATTTCTCAACAGTCTTTAGAAAGCAGAATGAAAAAAGGTAAGCGTGTAATAAGAATAATTTGTTAAATATATTTAATATTTTATCTTAATATTTATTTATTTAATCATTATTTATTATTAGTTATCTACTCATTATTATATTAATACAAGATGTATAAACATTTGAATAATAATAATAATAATAAAATAATGATGATAATAATAAATAAATAATTTTAATGTTTAAAATCAAGGCCGTGAATAGAGCAAAATAAGATTAATCACATGATTTCTCCAGTATTTAGAAAGCAGAATTGGAAAAAAGGTCACTGATTTTTGTTTTATAATAATAAATAATTTTGTTAAATAATTGTAATAATTTAACACACATAATTTTCAAATGACTTATTCATTTTATTTATATACCATGTGTAAAAAAGGTTGAATACACATCCACGCAGACATATGCTGTCTTACAGCTTTTGCTGTCATTCATGTTTTTTTTTGTTATGGTTTGTCTAATTTATTTTCATCTTGAATGCATGGCAATTCATAATAACGGCTGCCCAACTTGAAGTGCACTTGAAGTCGCGTATGACAGGATTTTGAGCTGAAATACTTCGTGCTAAAAGTGCTGCTGTTTATCAAATTCGGGCTAAGTGTCTCATCAAATGCTAACTATAGCGCTGATGCACACGAGGCCCTTCGGAAAGTTTCTAGAAAGTAACAGAGTGCTACGGATGTGCTTCAGTTGCTTTTAGTTGTTTAAATGTGTGAAATTGTGTCGGCGTATGGAGTGTTATCTTTGTTTTCCACCACTTTTATTCCTGTGCTTATTGAAATTGCGTCTCTCGCTCAGATTTGCCTTCGTTGGCATGCTGAAGAAAACAGGGTTAAGTTTAGACATAAACACTCCAGCATCTAAATGGAATTGCCAGCTCCCATTACCTGGAAACATATACCTCTTACACCTTCCCCTGATGGAGTCTGGAAATACATGCTACTGGAGAACTTTAGCGAGTTTGTTTGTGAGCAGAGAAAGTGTATTATTGCACACATACTTTCAATGTCTCCTGTAATCTCTAATATGCATGACCTTGATGTTGAAAAGAGAAACAAAAGATAGCAGCAGGCCCTCCTTCTATTCTTTACTAGCCACTTATGGTTGAAATATGAATAATAGATTTGCGTTTCTTCTCTTGTTATCTGCTAAGTATGCTACGCATCTCACTCACATTCCATCAGATAATCATTGAAACAGGAGAGCATGTGATGTGATTGCCGATATTGGGTGCTTTTGAAGCTGTTGTTTGGTATACAGTATCTTTGCTTGTTAAGTGGCTCTCCTCCGCAAAACTGTAATGTAAACCTTTTCAGGCCACTCGCCGCAAATGTTGTGGCTTGACGAATTGCAGCAATATGAGCCTCAAAGTGCATTCTTGATAGCTTTTATCTAAGTTTGGACTAAGTGCTCAGTGATCAAGCCAGACGTGGACATTTTGAATTGAGACCAGGGACATCTGGTAGAATTAAAGAGAGAAAGAAAAAATAAAGTTAATTCATTTTGTATTTGCTTAGAACAGATTGATCTACTAATATGAGACATACAATGAGAGATATAATGAATACGTTCTTAAAAATAAAGGTGCTTAAAAGGTTCTTCACAGCGATGCCATAGAAGAACCATTTTTGGTTGCACAAAGAACCATTCAGTCAAAGGTTCTTTAAAGAACCATCTCTAACTTACCTTTTTATAATCTGAAGAACCTTCTTTCGCCACAGAACCTTTTGTGAAACAGAAAGGTTCTTCAGATGTTAAAGGTTCTTTATGGAACCATTTAGACACAAAAGGTTCTTCTATGGCATCGTGAAGCACCTTTATTTTTAAGAGTGTATATCAAAATAGAAATCATGTTTTTGCACTATTCATACCTTTTATACTATAACTATTTTATTTTATTTTACATTTTAAGTAAAAAATGTAAACATTAAAAGATTAAAAACATGGTCATGGTCATCATAGAACACATAGAACAGACATTTTTTTGAATGTGTGTATGTATGCATGTATGTATGTGTGTGTGTGTGTATAT
>JAFVLL020019051.1:0-19395 GCA_021397915.2 Tor tambroides
TATCATAAGTGTTGTTTATTTTGCTCAAATAGCGTTATAAAAAGCTTATTTTTCAGGCTAGATCAGCCAGTGCGCATGCGCAGTCCCAGGCGCACATCTCAGAGCGCTGACTGTTTCTATAGCAACCGGGACTTCTAACTGCAGCTGCAGAGACGCGCTGACTTTACCGATTAGGGATTGGCTCTTTTGCTCAGAAGGCGGGGCTTCGTTCGATAGAGCGGTTGCATTTTTCCCCATTCAAAACTATACGAGTGACATGTCTTGGATATTCTATAGTCTTTGGTTTGGCTTTGCGTCATGCCTAACAACGCCCTTTAGCTGTTACAAATTCATTGTAAACCATGGCTTCTTGGGGCTTATTGGTTTATTTTAAAATGGTTTTCTTATAGATTAAATAGTTTTGTTTATGGTATTGTGGTTTTGTTGTATAGGACCCCAGAAAATCAACAGACAAGTAAAGGGAAAATGGGACAGTTCTATAAATAAATTTTACATTTTTAACAATTAAAAAAATTTCTAATAAAATATTTGGTCACACTTTATTTTAAGGTCCAGTTCTCACTATCAACAAACTATTAACTATTGCCTCAATGAACTACTAATTTGCTGCTTATTAATAGTCAGTAAGGTAGTTGTTAAGTTTAGGTATTGGGTAGGATTAGGGATGTAGAATATGGCCGTGCAGAATATGTGTTTTATAAGTACTAATAAACAGCCAATATGTTAATAATAGGCATGCTAATAAGCAACTAGTTAATAGTGAGAATTGGTCCCTGTACTAAACTGTTACCAAATATTTTGCTACAAAATGTTGAATCAAGAACAGATGAAATGATTCATGCTAAAAGACTGAACCAATTAAACACACTATTTAAGATGTGGGACAAGGAAAGGCCACAAAATTTCCAGCAAGACACACTTATATTAAACTTCTATCCAAATGAAACACAATATTTACAATACTGATTCATTTTACATCACCAGAAAAGCATTGCACATATATTCTGAATATTCAATATGTCTCTCAATCCAAATAACCACCCACCAAGGTGTTTGAAAGTCTTGCCTGTTTCACAGCTGGAAGAGATCTGCCCGCATTCCCATTAGGCTGTGCAGACTCAGGGGGCAGCGATAGCCCTCCCCAGCTGTCCTGAGCATTGTGGGAAAGCCTAAGCCTCTTCTAGAGCAGTGCCAGAAAAGATTCAGCCCCTAAAGCACAGCGTGAGTGCCAGTAACCAAGCATGCTAACTAGCGTGACCGCTAACCACCCAGAGACTGAACATCATACAAAGAGTAAACTTACAGAAAGGCAGTGAAGAGAGAAGGGAAGCAGAAGGAAAGGAGGACAGGAAAGGATGTGATCGCTAGAGATTACGCAGCCCTGCCAAAACTTCCAAAACAGATAATGACCACCGAACACACATTTTTCTTTTCACGTACGCTAAAGGCTCAAAAGTTTTTACCCCTTGAACGATATTAGCCCTCTTCCCTGAGTGTTATGATGCCCCTGCTCGTAATGAGAAAGGCAGCTGTGTTTGTTTTCCAGCAGTGCATGCTCACACAGGGCTGGGTAAGAACTGTTTTCCTTCTCTGCCCTTGGTGAGGCTGGAAAACTCACAGCTGCAACTAAAGACTGGGGAAAAGTGGATAAAGTGAACAAGAACGAACAACTGCAGGTGAAAACCAAAGTAGAAACCGAAAGGAGTGAAAGAAAGAGAGAGAGCAAGACGTAAAGAGGTCGAGAAAAAGTACAGCTTTTAGCTCTTCCGAAGTAATTCACCCTGACAGCAGCAGTGGGCCTGAAGACAACTGTCTGGCTTTGACAGATCCCTAACCAGGAACAGATCCCACATGAAACTCTCCCTCTTCCTCTTGTGTTTGGAGGTCAGGCCCCTCCAGGAGTGGCCGTGGGGTCAGAGGTCAAAGTTCAGTCAAAGTGTTCACAGGAAGTGCATCCGCTACAGGCTCTGGTTGTAGCCCTTTTGGAGAGCTCAGTTTAATGGGCCAGGCGGTCACTAGGGAGGTCTGCTGTTTCCCGTACTGTACAGGAACCTCCCTGCCACTTCAGTCTTTGTAGGTTGGTGACTCACAAAAGAGATTTAGTTCCTCTGATGTCTGTTCTGTGTGCACATGTGTGTAGGTGTGTGTAAGTGCATGGCTGCATGCAAGCATCTGGGTTTCAATACCAAGAAGAGATGCAGTTCACTGAAAATCAGTTTGAAAGCAAACGATTGAGCTTATCTTTGAATACTTTTAGATAATTTCCAACAGTTTTGGCTTTCAAGATTATACTAGGCTTTAATATATACTGCATTGATTAGGGATAACCATCTAAAAGTAAACATTTAACAATAGCAGTATTTCTGTAGTATTGGTATCACTGAGTACTCAATTCGATACCAATTTGAGTGTGAAAGCAGCTGCACATGAACAAACAAATGTACATCTTGGTTAATCAGCTTGCCTTATTTGGCTTGAGCTAGAAGTGTAAACACAGTTAGTGACTGTTAAGAGGTGATACAATAATGGGTTATGTTTTAAAATGTCATATCTGCATACCTTGCAGGGTCCTAATGTACTTCCACTAATCTTCCACTGTCAGTTACTTTATATTATGCAGTATGCACTATCCAAAAAAAAGTCAGCTGTTACGGGGGCAATGCTCTTTCAAAATGTACTATGTCCCTTTTAATACTGTACTAATATACAATCTTTAGGGGTAAATAAGGTAAGTAATAAGGTGTACCTTTCAAAGAGTACTGCCACAGTGACATTATTTTTTTCTTATTCAATCAATCAATCAATCAATCAATCAATATTGACAAGCATAATGTATTGCTATTTACAGAGCATAAATACGAAACACTTTGAAAAAAATGAAAATATGTTTACATTACACTATGTATCTGTTTTCTATTTATTTATTTGTTTGTCAGTTTATCAAAGGTCAGTTCAGATTATTTCATTATTTATTACTATTTATATAAATAATACATGCTTCAAAAATGTCAAAACATTTACATTACACTATTTATTTATTTATTTATTTATTTTTAACTAAAGGTTAGTTCAGTTTATCTCATAGTTCTTTATTACTATTTGCATAGCAAATAATAAATCTTTGTTTATAAGTACTATGTTTATATTACACTTTTTCACTTTATTTCGAAATTTCAAAAACATTTTCACATTACACTATGTACAGTATGTATGTATGCTTGTTTGTTTGTCAGTTCAGTTTATTTCATTGTTTATTACTATTTACATAGTAAATATAATAAATACTTCGAAACTAAACTATGTTTACATTACACTTTTTTATTTCGAAATTTCAAAAAGATGTTTACATTACACTATGTATGTATGTCTGTTTATTTGTTTGTTTATCAAAGGTCAGTTCAGTTTATTTCATTGTTCTTTATTACTGTTTACATAGTAAACAATATTTCAAAATGTCAAAACTATGTTTACATTACACTATTTATTTATTTAAAGTTTAGCTATGTTTACAGTATTTCTTAAAAAAACACTGCAAAACATTGTTTACATTGCACTTTGTTTATTATTTATTTCAATTTTATTATTTAATTTAATTAGATTTTATTGTTAATTAAGGTTCAGTATCACAGTAGCTTTGCTGTTTTCGAAACTGAAACCAAATGTCGAGATCATGAAACGTCAATTGACTATTGAAATTTTAGTCATACCAAACTAATACTAATCACATCATATCTGAATAAACATTATAAGTGTTGACAAATCCACAACAAATTTTACATAGACACCTACCACCGAAAATACATTTTTAAACTTCCATCTATTGATTTATGGGTTGTGGGGATGCTGGAGCCTATACTAGCATCTTGGACTGCAGGCAGGAAAACACCCTGAATCGATTGCCAGTCCATTACAGGGATTCTAAAAAGTTGCAACACAAAACTCTGTCCACACCTGATTCACACCCCCTCAAACTATTGATTCATATCTTGTTTGCACGAAGCCCACACATTCACCCTTCAGCAGCTCTCACTTGCGCCCACTTTGTGCTCCTAAAGACCATCTACAACAACAACCACCCAGAGTTGAACCTGCCAGAGCTCCAGCTGCCTCACTGGGTCATTCAAGTACCACAGTGAAAGGAAAGTTTGCTTATTTTATTGACGTTTCAGGTGAAGAAATGCTTCCAAAAACACGAGACCCAGTGACCCCCAAACTTCCTCACTGTGCAACTGCAGCACGAAGCTCATCCGGTGCAGACACGACAGACACCAGACACTGATCAACACTGGAGGAACTCTCAGGTGCGGTTTCTGTTCTGTGGTGCAGAGGATGGTGTATATTTATAGCTACTTAAATCGCATTTAACTCTAATAGTTCTGTGGTTTCTTTGAATGATGTCTAATTATTTTTCTGAGCTTTGAAGGCCTGATTGACTTAACTAGGAATACCATGTCACATACTTGAGAGGGAAACAACTGGCAGATGGAGAGAGAGAAAATCATCCATGCCAAATCAGACCAACAGATGCAACAGCGCTAGTTCCTTACTGGTCTACAACAAAGCTACTGTTCTTCTGTGCAATTCTTGTATTTATGTTCATCGTGTATTGTTGTATCAAAGAATTTTGAAGTGGTTGCTACAGAAGTATAAAACTGACAGACAGAGAGAGCAAGAAATAGGAAGTAAATGCAATCCTGGAGTCTTTCATAAGTACCCATAAGAAAAACAAACCCATTATATAGCATTTACGTAACATTTATAAATGTGCAGAGAACTATTTATATACTTGAAATTAGCCCTTATATGACACGAAACAAACAGGAAGAGAGAACATGCAGTAAAGTCCGGAATACTGTAAACACATGATCAATAATACACTCAAACAAAATAAATAATACAAATAAGTTAACAGCAATAAAAGTTACAAAGAACTACCAAACAATCCAGTACTACTGCCACACTAATAATAACTCTTATCATGCTATTAAATTTTACTTATTAAATGTACAATTATGTTAACACTGAAACTTTAAATATTCATAACATTTAAGTTTTTTTTTATTATTCATAAAATAAAGACTTTGAGAAGCTCTTATTTACAGTGACAATTTTAACTGCCTTTTAAATGACAGCTGACAGGTCCGTAGTTTAACAAACTAACAGTCTAAGGAGTGATAAACTGAACAAAAAAAATTAGACATTACTGACCTTGTTTATTAACCTCAGTAATTGACAGCGAGAACCACTATCCTTACAGCGATCCTCTGTCTCCCTCTTTTCGGTCTTGTTTTCCTCTGTCGCACTTTCTGATGTGACCCCCTTCTCTCTCTCTCTCTCTCTCTCTCTCTCTCTCTCTCTCTCTCTCTCCCCTCCTCCGCTGCCGTGTGTTTCTCAGGAGGAAATGAATGGATGGCTCACACGGTGCTGTTCTACTCACAGAGCTCGGGTCACATGACCAGGCTGAATGAAGAGAGGGGGTGGACCCTCGGGCTGCCAGGCGAGAGGACAAGGATTGCGTGTGTGTGTGTGTGTGTGTGTGTGTGTGTGTAGGTACTGTATGAGCACATGAGAGAGAAGGTGTCAGACTACGAAAATGTTGTGGGTGTTTAACTATGTATTTATATGTCAGTAGAGTTGGGTTATTTTAACTTTCTGGTGGAGATGGAGACTATCTCAAATTATTCTCAAAAGTAAAAAAAAAAATCTTATTTGTCTTATTTGAGTATATTTTTATGTCTCCTCTTAAAAATAAAGGTTGTTCATCTATGGTTCGGTGAAGAACCTTTCTATTACACAGAAGGTTCTTTTGATTACTAAAATGGTTCTTTTAAGAACTGTTGACTGAAAATCTATGTTTTTAAAAATTTATTTCAAACAAAAAAGGCCAAAAATATATTTTACATGTTTTTATAAATATATAAATATATTTATATAAAAATATTTTTACACGCACACACAAACAAATGCACACACACACACACACACACACACACAAACAAACAAACAAACATGTACAATATATAAACAATATATTTATATATTTTTAAATGCTATATATATATATATACACACATTCAAATAATCATATATATATATGATTCACATATTTCAATTCAACAAGGTACATTCACATATGTCAACAACTGTTTTCTATTTGAATATATTTTAAAATGTCATTTATTCCTGTCATCAATGCTGAATTTTTAGCATCATTACTGCAGTCACATGATCCTTCAGAAATCATTCTAATATTCTGATTTGCTGCTCAAAAAATATTTATTGTTATTATTATTATTATTATCATTATTATTATTATTATTATTATTATTATTATTATGTTGAAAACAGCTGAGTAGAATTTTTTTCAGGTTTCTTTGATGAATAGAGCATTCAGAAGAACAGCATTTATCTGAAATAGAAACATTTTGTAGCATTATAAACGTCTTTATCATCACTTTTGATCAATTTAAAGCATCCTTGCCAATTAAAAGTATTAATTTCTATAGTCCCCCCCCCCCCCAAAAGAAAAAAAAATAATAAGAAAAAGTATTTCTTGAACAGAAAATCAGCATGTTAGAATGATTTCTGAAGGATCATGTGACACTGAAGACTGGAGTAATGATGTTGAAAATGTAGCTTTGATCACAAGAATAAATTATACTTCAAAATATATTCAAATAGAAAACAGTTATTTTAAATAGTAAAAATATTTCAAAATTTTACTGTTTTTCTTGTACTTTGGATCAAATAAATGCAGGCTTCGTGAGAAGAAGAGACCTCTTTAAAAAATCATTAAAAATCTTAGGTATTTTATGTAGTGTATGCATTTTTCTTTCTTTTTTTCTTTTTTTTTTTTTTGCTGTATGGGTAAAATGGTTCCTTGAAGTAACAAGTACTTTTAGGAGAAACACCTGAGACAAAGATGATCCTGAAATGACATGAGCCGAAGATCTCCATTTAGTCTCCTGAGCAATGAAATACAAACCTCTGAGCAATAAAATGTTCCTCAGGGAATGAACAAAAGTAAATAACCAATCACTGATTGATTTTTATTGCCCAGAGTTTGCTCTTTCATACCTCAGGAGACTTAACAGACATCTAAACCCATCTTAAAGATGAAGAAATGCCTGGATGGTAGTGAACACCATGCTGTCTAGCTAGCAGCATTATATTTTGGTCCTCAAGCTATGCTGCTTACATGGCAAAAATGATCCGCCACAGTTAACCACCACTGGGCCAGAGGTAACAATGCAGCAGCATGTCAGTGACCTGCCCATAGAAATGGTGGTCACCATTCCCAAGTGGATACAAGAGTCTGTGACCTCTGATGTATAAGAAGACTACACTCTACAAATATACAGCTAAATATACTGATATAAGGTTAAAAAAAGACATAACAGATGTGAGAATTAATGTTTTAAACAATCCAGAAATTAACTGTTTTCACCCTGTGTTAATGAGCAACCAAAATGTCCATCCAGAGCAAGCACTAGCCCTCCCTAACATATGTGTGTGTGTGTGTGTGTGTGTGTGTGTGTGTGTGTGTACAACTAATTGAGGAAGTCTGGGGGATGTGTGTGACTCTCCTTGGAGGCCAGTCGTCAGTTGCCATAGCGACCTGCTCTCCCACCTTGTGTCGGTCCTGTGCTTTTGTGGAGGTGTGAGAGGAGGTGGAGGACTCTCTCTAGCTTTCTCTCTCTTTCCACCCCCTCTCACTGCGCCACTGTATCTCAAAGCTGCTAAAAACATCCCTTCCATTTTAACTATTCGGTTGGCTTAGATAAAGTGAACAGAAAGTCGAGAGTAATTAAGAACTGCTTGCTTACAGGTAAAGAATTACTGTGGACAAAGGCTGTAGAAATGGTTAAACTGGTTTTGCCATCTGTTTATCTGCTTTGGTGCCATTGCAATTTGAAAAGAAAACACAAGTTTTACATGGAAGTTTAGTGGTTTCAGCAGACGGAAAGGTTATCCATCACACAATCTGACAGACATGTTTTTCTTGTATTTCTGAAAGGTGGCTAGATTGACAGGACTTTATCTGCTGCTGGTGCTGGCGTTGAAATGTTCATTTTACATGAGTCAAACTGCATCAAGAGAGATGACTGGACTGTTGACTTTGGCTTGGTCTTTTTTTTAAATGGATTTCCAATAGCTCGAGTTGGCTAAGCTCTGTGATATGAACAGAGAAATGAAAAAGTGCGGAGAACATCTTTAATTATTGTGTTGGATTACCAAGGTTCTGCAGGAGCTAGCATGATGGCTTATAAAAATAAATTTGCCTGCTTGTTTTAGTGTTAATTCATTGGTGTCAATCAACCAAGGAAATGGTTTGAAATTATTATTTGATATATTAGATATAAATTAAAAGAGGTTTAGAGAGGTTGGCAGTCACTGTGTATGTGAACTGCTAGCCAGGTTGCTAAAAAAGCCAGTGGAGCATGACGCTAATGTGAAGCCGAGGGCAAGTGTATGCCTGACTGCTCTAACACCTGCCTTCAACCCCTATACACTACTCTAATAAAGAAGAAAATGCCTTAACAGCCTGGCTAAGGTGTGTATACCTGAGGATACCATAGATGTTTTAAGAAAAGATCATTACAATGGAGAAACTACACCTTGAAGGAGAGTCTAATCTGTCTTAAAGGGATAGTTCACCCCAAAATGAAAATTGTGCACAAAAAGTATTCTCGTAGCTTCATAAAATTAAGGTAGAACCACTGATGTCACAAGGACTATTTTAACAGTGTCTTTACCACCTTTCTGGGCCTTGAACAGGGTAGTTACATTGCTGTCCATGCAGGGTCAGAAAGCTCTTGGATTTCATCAAAAATATCTTAATTTCTGTTCCAAAGATGAACAAAGGTTGTACGAGTTTGGAATGACATGAGGGTGAGTACTTAATGACAGAATTTTCATTCATTTTTGGGTGAAGTATCCCTTTAATTAGTAGCTATGTATGTGCTCGTTGCAGACAAAGACAGTAACTCTTAAAAATATAAAGGATATTTATTGGAATCCATGGGTCCATGAACATCCATGGAACCTTTCCATTGGCCAAAGGTTCTTTTTAGTGGAAAAGGTTCTTTAGATTATTGAAATGCTCTTCACACTAAGAAAAGTGGTTCTTTCAAGAACTATTCCTTGTAAGGTTCTTTGGGGATCCAAAAATGGTTCTTGTGTGGCATCACAGTGAAAGCCCCCATTTGGAACCTTTGTTTTACACTTTAAAAGTTTAAGTCAGAAAAAAAAAAACAATGATTTATCTTTCATATGATTCATCTGTGATTTATGCACAGTCGATAACAGATCTATAATGTGATTGTAGCTTGGCTTCGTTCTGTATGTATACAAATTAATCAGACTACAATTGACATTGTGGATTTGCTCCAAGAGACAAAAGTGACATTCAATGTGTATTTAATCATACAAATATTTGATTACGTATTGTGTTATGTATACTTGGACAGACAGATGAAAGCTGTAGCTGGAATACACAAAACCCTGTTAAACTAGATTATAACTGTGCATGTAAACTTACTATGTGCACATTTGACTGCCTCAGACCTATAAAGGATGACTGAGTAGCTGGCTTGAAATGAGCCTTGTCAGCTAACACATGCGCACGCACACACACACACACACAACACTAACCCAAACAAACTTTTATATTGTTTCAGCTGAAGGGCCCCGAAATCTTCAGTCAAGTACACTGGACAAGACTGTGAGAAAGAAAGATGGGTAGACTATGGTCACTAAAACATACAGGACCGAGTAAGCGTAAAAAAAAAATCATAAAATAAAATAAATAGAAAAACAAAAAAACACTTTAATTAGTGCAGCTATTAGGTTACAGTTGTCAAAGCTTAGAAATGGAAAATAAATGAATGAATAAATAAAATACACAACTGAAGACACAACTAAGTTTTGGTTTTAGAAATTATAGTTCTTCAACTTAAGCTTATTTATTTTGGTAACACTTGGGGACCAATTCTCACAATTAACTAGTTGCTTATTAGCATGCCTATTGGCTGTTTATTAGTGCTTATAAAGCACATATTCTTCATGACCATATTCTACATCCCTAATCCTACCCAATACCTAAACTCAACAACTACCTTACTAACTATTAATAAGCAGCAAATTAGGAGTTTATTGAGGCAAAGTCGTAGTTAATGGTTTGTTAACAGCGAGAATTGGACCTTGGACCCTAATTTTTTTTCCCATCTAATTTCATCTTTATTTCAATAGTTTTTGTTTTAGTTAACTATAACAACACTGGTTTAAAATATGACATTTAATTGTCCTGTCTTTTGTGAGTAAGTTATATTAGAGACAGATGAAGAAATGGCTCTCTGAATAGGATGTGTTGTGATTTGTTGAAATTTAGCTCAGGGTCCCCAACATGCACGTCATGTTGCTATTGTAATCTAGGAGGCTGTTTGTGTTTGTTTCTGAAGCTCGACACCCCCCAGGTTGACACTTATCTATTTTACCACCAACATTCACAAATACAAACAGCATGGACACATTGTGAAGCATTATGGGTAACTGATTGCACTGGGCAGGGTGTGTGACGTAACATATCGTGACAGAGGAGACTTTCAAATCGAATGAAATGTGATTCAGATCTGAACAGACTCTACAATATCTTTCATATGAATCACCTTCATAAATCACCAACTCTCTCACATCAATACAGCTCAGTGACTAGATTGAGTACCTTTACCTGACAAGCATAATCTCGGACGTCATGTTTCTTTTCAGTCTTATGTTCACTTTAGTGGTTTTGCCGTCCAATATTTTGCTGTCCAATATTTTTTCCCAAAGTCTAGTGCGTTTTTTTTAAACCCTAGATAATGTATTTCTCAGTGCTGTACGACTCTTTCAGACTCTCGCTGCCAAAATCAGCCCTTCTGACCACCCCCCACACTGTCTGCAGGGGGCCAGGGAGTTTATGTGTGCAGAGGGAGTGTGTGTGCGATTGTCGGAATGTGTGTGTGGGGGTAAATGTACGTGCGTTTGAGGGAAGTACTTCCTCCTTGTCAGTATTCCCACAGCCTCCATTTTCCTGTTGTGCTCAATGTGTCCAACAGACACAAATATACAAGCAAACACAATCACCTTCATATTCATTCGACTCTATCCCGTGTGCCTTTCTTCCCATTCCTTCCATGTCTGTCTGTTAGTTTATCCCCCCGTAACCTCGCTGATGGTTATTGAAATTGCATGGTTGGTATCAGTGAAATTCCTCTTTAAACTGATGTAGCTGTTGATGAATTACTGCCAGAGCTGGTAATTCATTCCAGAGACCATAGTGGACAGAAATCATTTATGGGAAATGTGTTTGAACGAATCCCATCATATTCATTTTGACTGTCCTCATTGGGTGTGTGGTTATGCTAGTCCGCACATAGACGCACACTCACACTCTGCCACGTCGTTTGGGGTCCGCTCCCCCAGCCCCCCTTACAGCCCCCAGTGCAGACCAGAGCGCAGTGGGAAAATGAGAGACAGCTTTTCGGCGTGGTGGAGGGAATACTCGGACGATGAGAACATGTAGTGGAGAGAAGTCAATAAGGAGGGGGAGCTGCTGACTGGCCTGTGGAAAAAGAGAGCGAAAGGAAAGGAGAGAGAGCGACATGTCATGATTCAGAGGAAAAATAGTTTGTTTTACAACCGTGTTCACATTTCAAGGGTCTTTCATATAGATCAGCCTGTGTTAAAACTAGACAAGGAATCAATTTCACACCCGCTCTGCGTGTTACACATGGTATAATGAGTGACTTCAGTTGTCGGGCAGTCTGAGGGTTAATTCATCCAAAAATGAAAATTCTGACATCATTTACTCACCTTCATTTTGTTCCAAACCCATAAGCCTTTCGTTCATCAGCAAAACACGAATGAAGATATTTTTATTGAAACTTGAGAGATTTCTGTCTTTCCATTGAAAGGCCACGCAACCAAAACCTTGATGTTTCAAAATGTAATCCAAAAGTAATCCAAATCAATCAAGCTGTTCTGAAAAAACCCATAGCTACACTTTAAGAAAATTTAGCCTTTAATTCACATATAAACATTGATCAACATACATTTAGCACACTATAAACTGTAAACTGAAGATCAACTGTACTTACACACAAGAACAAGCATCATTAGTTCCTGTAAAAGTTCAAACATGCTTGTTTGACATGAGAGAAGAAACGCCACGTATCAACCAAACACCATTTACCATGTTTGATGTGCTCTATGTCTCTGCATTGATTAGTGTTTACTTGTGAAGAAAAGTCTAAATTAAATCTGTTCATCACACAAAGTGATCATGTCTCTTTGATTCATATAAATTATATTTATGATGTCTTTATGCTTTTTAAAGTGTCAGACTTTCAATGGAGGGACCGAAATCTCATTAAGATTAAGTTTCATTAAGAATATCTTCAATAGTATTTTAAAGATGAACAAAAGTGTAATGGGTTTGGAAAGACATGAAGGTGGGTAAATGATGTCAGAATTTTCATTTTTTGGGCGGAACAACCATTTAAATAAGGATAGTTTATCAAAAAAAATCTGTCTTCACCCCTGTGTCGTTCCAAACCTGTATCGCTTTCTTTTTTCAGTGGAATGCAAAAGAAAATATTCTGAACTCTTTTAGTCCATACAATGAAAGTGAATGGGGTCCAAATTAACAATTTAGACCCCACTGACTTTGTATGGACAAAAAAAAATCATTTTCTTTTGTGTTCTATAGAACAAAGAACGCCATACAGGTTTGGAACAACATGAGGGTGAGTAAATGCTGACAGATTTGTCATTTTTGAGTGAACTACCCCTTTAAACGTCAGTACAGAATGTGAGTACTACTATAAACATTTGTCTGACTCATTTACTAGGGGCGCACACAAACTAGACCCATATGGCACTGAGCCGTGATGCCTATTACATTGCATCACAGGAAATATCCTTACGGGAAGCGTCTTTTGATAAACAGAACCTGTGCTGATTAAATTCATAACGGAATGTTTTCAAAAGTAGGGACAAGTTGCAGGGGTTACAGCTGAGGAGTGGAGAGAAAGAAGAAGAGTAAAGGGGAGGACAGGAGGGGGAAAGAGACGAGAAGAACGAGAGAAGCCAACAATGTGACAAAGAAATGAAAATGATAGAGTGCCTGCGAAGAAGTAAAGGATGAGTGAGAGAGAGAGCATAAATAAGAGGTTATTTTGAAGTGAGTGCCTCAGTAGGAAGACAAAAGAGAGGGGGCGAGAGAAAGAAGGGTGGTTGGCAAGGTTCGGAGGCCCTGGCTTAGCTCTGAGTCTGTCTCCTAATGGGCTCAGGGCTCCCTGATTTTCAAAGCCAGAGGGAAACATGAGAGCAGACTCCAACCTCAGCATTCCAACACACACACTCTCTCAGACCAACCTCGATCTCTTGCTCTCTTTCCGTTTCCCTTCTCCCCATCTTACAACAAACACTCTCATCCTTGCGTTCCCTTTTAATCCAACCTCAGCCTTACCAAACACACTTTCCCTCTCAAACCCACTTCACCCTTAAAGGAATAGTTCACCCAAAATGGAAATTCTGTCATCATTAACTCACCCCACATATCCTTCTAAAGCGGTATGACTTTCTTTCCTCCGTGGAACACAAAAGGAGAAATGTTGAAGTGTGTTCTGGTTGTTTTATTCCATACAGTTGCAATTAATAGACTGCTGCAGTGATGTTGTATTTTTGAAGGCCAACCCATAAGTTAGTATACCCTAATGTCCTTGACAAAAGCCCAATAAGATTTTTCCATTGGCTTTTGGATTAGAGCAGAAAATAAGCTCTGTGAACTTATATGTTTTGTTCATCAAGGCAGTCTTCACAAATGAACACAACTTTAATGGATTTTGAAGCCTAAATAAAATCACCAGAAGTAAAAAGCTAAATGTAGGCTATAAATGACCTACTTCACAATCTCAACTGTTCACCATCACCACCACTAAATTCCTGACCACTCTTTTAATCTTAATGTAAAATCTACAGGTTGGACATTTTGAGTTAAAATAGTCTGCAAGAGCTCAAGTATAAACAAAAGGAGCCTGTAAAAGTCGACTATAGTGAGCAGTTGAGTTCAGCATGATGACTTTCAATGTCCCAAACAATCCCCTGTGTAGAATAAAACTTGAAACTATTTTGAGCTTCTTTTAGGCCTTATTTCTAGCATTGAACTAAAATCACATGAAAAAAAAAAATGACTGTAGGATGAAGGAACCTAAAGTGCAGAAAAACGTTAACTCATTTCTAGGATTTAAAGGTGAGATATCATGAAAATCTGACTTTTTCCGTGCTATAATTGGATCCCCAGTGCATCTACCAACCCAGAAAATGTGAAAAAGGACAACCCAGTAACTTTGTTTTGATAAGCCTTTTTCTGCAAGCATGTGAAAAAATGAATGCGTCAGATTTTGCTCGCCCCGTGACGTGGTAAGGGGATCTTATTATAATATTACCGCCCCTTAATCTGCATGTTTCCACCCACGGCGCCGCCATTTTGTTTTCGCAAGCGACAACGGTGTACCAGTTCTAACGCCATGGCAAAAGTTCGAGCAAAGCATGCTAACTGTTCTGTCTTTGGCTGCACTGATGAGCACAGAACACTATTTAGAGTCACAAGAGAGCAGTGGATTTATTGATTTATTTACTGTATGTTACGCTGCTGCCACACAGATCTAATATAAACGTGATTTCTTTCCCAACTGTTTACCTTCACAGACATAACCGACTGTAACTCGTAACTCATGTGTTTTTTAACATAAACTTGTGTGTATTTGACAGTTTAAATGCAATAAGACATGGAAGAGAACTTAGTTCAGTGCTCACATACAGGTGCATCTCAATAAATTAGAATGTCATGGAAAAGTTCATTTATTTCAGTAATTCAACTCAAATTGTGAAACTTGTGTATTAAATAAATTCAATGCACACAGACTGAAGTAGTTTAAGTCTTTGGTTCTTTTAATTGTGATGATTTAGACTCACATTTAACAAAAACCCACCAATTCACTATCTCAACAAATTAGAATACTTCATAAGACCAATAAAAAAAACATTTTTAGTGAATTGTTGGCCTTCTGGAAAGTATGTTCATTTACTGTAGGGCCCGGTTTCATAGACAGGGCTTAGCCTAAGCCAGGATTAGGCCATAGTTCAATTAAGACATTTAAGTACTTTTTATAAATGTGCCTTAGAAAAAACATTACTGGTGTGCATCTTGAGACAAAACAAAGGCACTGATTTATTTTAAGATCAGTCAATGCAAGTTTCTTTCATTTGAAACAGCTCAGACTTACATTTTAGTCTAGGACTAGGCTTAAGCCTTGTCTGTGAAACCGGGGGTATATGTACTCAATACTTGGTAGGGGCTCCTTTTGCTTTAATTACTGCATCAATACGGCGTGGCATGGAGGCAATCAGCCTGTGGCACTGCTCAGGTGTAATGGAAGCCCAGGTTGCTTTGATAGCGGCCTTCAGGTCATCTGCATTGTTGGGTCTGGTGTCTCTCATCTTCCTCTTGACAATACCCTACAGACTCTTTATGGGGTTCAGGTCAGGCGAGTTTGCTGGCCAATCAAGCACAGTAACACCATGGTCATTGAACCAGCTTTTGGTACCTTTGGCAGTGTGGGCAGGTGCCAAGTCCTCCTGGAAAATGAAATCAGCATCTCCATAAAGCTTGTCAGCAGAAGGAAGCATGAAGTGCTCTAAAATTTCCTGGTAGATGGCTGCGTTGACTGTGGACTTCAGAAAACACAGTGGACCAACACCAGCAGATGACATGGCAGCCCAAATCATCACTGACTGTGGAAACTTCACACTAGACTTCAAGCAACATGGATTCTGTGCCTCTCCACTCTTCCTCCAGACTCTGGGACTTTGATTTCCAAATGAAATGCAAAATTTACTTTCATCTGAAAAGAGGACTTTAGACCACTGACAAACAGTCCAGTTCTTTTTCTCCACAGTCCACGTAAGACGCTTCTGACGTTGTCTCCGGTTCAGAAATGGCTTGGTAGCGAGCGTGGTGACTCTTCATGCACTGACTCCAGCTTCAGTCCACTCCTTGTGAAGCTCACAAGTGTTTGAATCGGCTTTGCTTGACAGTATTCTCAAGCTTGCGGTCATCCCTGTTGCTTGTGCACCTTTTCCTACCCAAATTCTTCCTTCCAGTCAACTTTGCATTTAATATGCTTTGATACAGCACTCTGTAAACAGCCACACTTTTCAGTAATGACCCTCTGTGACTTACCCTCTTTGTGGAGGGTGTCAATGATTGTTTTCTGGATCATTGCCAAGTCAGCAGTCTTCCCCATTATTGTGGTTTCAAAGAACAAGAGATACCTGGAATTTATACTGTAGGGATGGTCATAATTGAAACTCAAATGTAAATATTCTAATATTTTGAGATACTGGATTTTGACTTTCATGAGCTGTAAGCTCTAATCATCAAAATTAAAACAAAAAACCTTTTGAAATGTTTTACTTTACATGCAATGAATCTAAAATATATGAAAGTTTCACATTTGAAATAACTTACAAGAAAAAATGAACTTTTTCACGACATTCTAATTTATTGAGATGCACCTGTACTGTGTGACAGCCACTTTTTGTGCGCTCCGAAAACCGTATATCAGAAGTTGAAAATAATATAGTTTAAAACGCATGATTTCAATACGATAGACATGATAATCAAAACCAAACAGATGTTTTTGGCAGAGTATCCGAGGTACGAGCTGTAAAGGCACAGCTCTATTCTGGAAAAGGGGGCAGGAAGGGCAGCTCATTTGCATTTAAAGAGATGCACGAAAACAGCGTGTTTCTGCTTCCACTCAAAATGGGCATTTTCAAAATGATATAATAAATGATCTGTGGGGTATTTTGAACTGAAACTTCACAGACATATTCTGGGGACACCTGAGACTTACATATCGTAAAAAGGGCCATAATATGTCTCCTTTAAGACTCAGCTGCAGCACTCTATGGATACTGGAGCTTTCAGGTTTCAAAAAGTAGGTTTCATTGATTCATAAGAATCTGTTATACTAGCCTAAGTCTTCTGAAGCCATATGATGGCTTTGTGTAAGGACAACCGATTCTAATTTAGTCATTGTTAGCTATGTATAAATCATGAACCTATCATTAGATTCAGTCAACCATTTGATCCCATCCACAAAACTATTCAAATGTATTAATTCACAAATCAGATTTATGCGACTTGTGTAGGCCATATAATGGAAGATTATCAGATTCTCACACAAAACTGTTTTTATGCCTTCAGAGTACTTAGAATATGGTAGACAAGTCAAGTGGACTACTGTTAGTGGTACTTTAATGGTGAAGCTTGAAACCTCCAGTCCCTATTATAATGGATAAAATGCATAAAAAAAGAACCAGTACAGTCTTAAAACATTTTCCTTTTGTGTTCCACAGAGGAAAGTAAGCCATTCTGGTTTGGAATATTTTGAGGGAGAGTAAATGAAGACTTGAACTGCAGTACTGCCTCATTAGCATACTGAGTCATTGTTCTATTGGTGCCTTATTATATGTATTGACCATTCTGCAAATGACAGCAGCAAACTGTCACTGACTTATAGGCACTCTGACATGCAACCCATGCATTATTGTTGTACAACCAAGCCACTGACATGGTTTTTCTCTGCGGCACTGCCTTCATAATGCCACGGTTCTGCCTTCTGCTCTCACACCACAGTCTGCAGCATTAAAACCGCCTCACTATTCTTCTGAGTCCCATCAAAGTGCCTCACTGGTTATATTGACTCAAGAGTGAGATGTAAAATGTTATCCAGTGTGTCTCTCTTATTACAGATATTGGAAGTTGATCAGTTGTTGTGTGTGTGTCAACTCTCCTCCATCTGACACATCAGTTTGTTCTCACCCTTCTGACACCACAAGGCATCACCATAGCAACCTCTCACTCTGTCACCCTCCTTTGGTCCTGTTGAGAACACATGACATGATAGCACACATACACACGCATAAGATGACCTCACCACATCTATGTTGTTCATTAGAGATGTGAAGTTATTACATTGAGAATTGCTTGGCCAGATCATTCTAATTAGATGTTCATTATAACTCTAGTTGGCTGACTCTCAATCTTTGAAGCCAACATCCTAACCATCATGGAACCTCATAAGCGACTGATATTGGAATGCAGAGAGTCAAATAGCACTCCACACTGGACTCTTGATTAGCATTTGATTTCAATCGGCTTGTTAATTCATGAAGTAACAAATAGGCCTTCTGTTTTCTTGTTTTAGCCTCCATTCCATTTCAAGTGAGAATATTATCTTAACAGCCATTCATGAGCATGCCTACTGTATAAGCTAAGCTTTTAAAAACAGACTGCAATATTTTAGGGATTCATAGAAGATGAATCACTGTCTGGCCAAAAGAGACATTCGGTATGGAGATAAAGGTTAGGATAATGATTTTTTGGTAGTATTACAGCACACAGTATGTGTTTACTGACACTGTATGTTGTTTGCTTTTGGTATCTGATGGAGTGCTTGGACCCAGAAACAGTGACGTGTGACGTCAGACTTGTTTGTGTTTGACAATAGCATGTTGCTAAGCTAATGCCATTAATTCTAATAAGCATAAAAATACAACATATTGGGTAAATTAATACATCTTTTTAATCAGGTACAACTTTTAAAAAAAAAATTAAATTAAATTAAATTAAATTAAATTAAATTAAATTAAATTAAAATTAAATTAAATTAAATTAAATTAAATTAAATTAAATTTTAATCAGTGCCTTGCAGTATTACATAGGATATACATTTATTTATAATCTTGGTTGGTCTTATTCCAGGAAACACAGAAAGTTCCCCTAACATTAGCATATTGTGCCCATTTGCTTGTTTTTGGGAACTAATCAATAATAACAGAATATTATTTTAGGCTATTTTTTCCTAACATTCCAAGAAAGTTCGATATTTGTTAGCTGAAATCATATTGACCTCAGAGGTTTGATTTAGGCCAATCAACCGAACCATCTAGGGATGCACTAGCAACCATGTAGACCAGTGTTTCTCAACCTTTTTGATTGTCTACAACAATATTCAAAATAAATAAATGACTTTTCCTGTTGTTTGTGATATACTGTATATGGATTAAGGACAAGTATTTATTCATTTATTTTTCCCGATAAAATATTTTCTATCTCAGCATAACTACAAAAATGTACATTCATTATCAACTTACATTACTGTTCCAGTTCTAGAAATCACAATTTTAAAATTATGCTACCTCGTATGTCTAAGTTTTTTTTTTTTTTTTTTTTTGGTATTTTATTGGGAATTCTGGTTCTTCAAAGTGTTTTGACTTATTTTA